>SNQJ01S0150638.1:9574-23367 GCA_010110895.2 Picea sitchensis
TCATCCATTGAATTCCTCCAAATGTGTCCTTCACTAAGGAAGGATTTATTAGCTATATTGGGAGTTGTTTATCTATCATACAACATAATTATTATCTTTGACAGTGACAAGGATTAACCATTTAGATTACCACCCTCAATAGCCTTCCAAATTCTAGTGTCCATCAAGAATTCTGTCATCCATCGATGCATTATTGATGAAGGAGCATCCTCATGTGTCATGTTGGCACAATTCTGGAATAAGTTAGGCTCCCACACAATTTTTCCATCTATAATCTACTTGCATGCATATAATAGCCATACCTCTCAATCTAAAGGATTTATCAAAATTATCTTGTCCAATTAGGAGGAAAAAGGTATGCATTGACATTGAATTTATTGATGCCTCATTAGACTAAAACATCTTTCTAGGTTGAAGATTCATGTACACCATGAAGGTGGTTGCTTCTTTTGTATTTTGAAAGATGATACACCCCATAATGAGAAAATGTTCACCATTTATCATTTGAGCTATCATTATCCTCATTCATAACTTCATGTCAAACATGTCATCTCCTCTTTTCATGGAATCCAAATAGTTCTATTTCTGACATCAACCCTGGAGTCTATTAAAACTCAACATTAATTGGTGCATATTATGAATCTCCCTAATTGATTATCCACCTGAGTTCATATAATTTATATATGATGTCATCCAGCCATAGGCTAGTGGGCCCACATACATTTACATCAATTAGACCCTCAAATCTGAAACTTCAATGCCACCACTAATAGCAGATCTGCGTCTGCATTACCCCTTGTCAAATTAGCATATATTCTTATGCTAATATGTTCTTATATTTATTGAGGTACGTTCCCTACCTCAAGGATGATAAAGTGAGAATACATCATTTCCTCGGTGGTTTACCATAGTTCTTTCAGGATAGGATTGATTTTGAAGAGCCTAAGACCTTGGAGTATACCCTTAGGAAGGAAAAGTGTTGTTATGATCAATCTGAGAATAGGCCATAGACTCCTAAGGATTGGAAGAGAAAGGATAAACTTGGATTTCAGAGGAAGGGATTTAAGCCATCCCAATATAAGACTCCCAAGAAAGGTGCTCATTTTGGTCATCCGAGAAGAAGTATTCACCAACATAATTTTCGATCCCAAATTGGAAATAGGCCAGCAAAATCAACAAGAGAGAAATTAGAGGAACAAAATATATGACCTCTACAATGTTTTTGTTGTGGAGATGCATATATGTTGAGAGATTTCCCTCATAGACAACATGATAGAAAAAAACGTTTACTAGGTTCAACATGATACTGCAGTTAATCATATGGCCAGAAGTTTTCCGATGATATATGAAACTTTTGAGAATTGACAAGCAGAACACCAAGATTCTGTGGTAGATATGGAAGGTATAATTTCCAAACAACACATTTCTATTTTGATTGAACCCATTTCTAATCTTAGCTATGTTTCACCTAAAGTTGTTTAAGTGTGTGATTTAAAGAGAAGAAACACACACAGGCGTGGTTGGTTCAGTTAGCCCCATGGACTAAGAGAAAAGTGGCAGAGGTAATAGAGGCTTGTCCATTTGAAATGAGTGGACTACACACTCAGGAAGACTTGAACATCCTACCCTATGGCCACTCTTATGGTGGGATTAACACTTCATACCATCAACCTTCTATGGGTTATTCTTCAATATCTTATGGCGATCCTAACCCCCAGCAGGATCCTTATTTCCCCTCATTGTAATTAGGAACCAATACCTCATACCATGCACACCATGCACATCTACATGGTCAAGGTGCCCCTTATGGAAGCTCCCCTTGTGGTGGTGTTGTTATGAACCCTTATTACCCTTTTCCAGAACCACCACCAACTACCACAACTCCTTCAAAAATAGTACTGAAACCCACTGCTTTAGCTTGCATGCCCTCATTAAGGGAAAGTGTATGCACAACAAACTACTCCCAATCCTCCAAATCGGAAAAAGAATAAAAATAAGGGGAAAGGTAAGAAAAAAACCAAAACCATGGGAATCAAAATCCTTCACCTAATACAAATGTTGGGTAAAATAATCCTGGCACAAACCAAGGCCAAGGTAACAATCCTTAGTCCAAGTAGGAGAAGAACCAAAACCTTATGCTAACTGTGATCTCTATGGGAACTACACCCATGATTTTCCACTCTTCCTTGAAATTCGTCGAATGTGGGAAGAAGTTGAGGTTTCCAATCACACCAATATTTAACCTACCCTAGCCTTCTCATTGCAACCAAATGTGTTGAGAAATCTTTTCCTAGCCTAAGGGTTTTTTTCCACTTCAGAATCCCCTCCAAATATATCACCTCCCACTTCCACCACTCATGGGAATGAGAATTACTATATCCTCTTCTTGGATTTAGTTGATTTTAATCTTACTAATTAATCCCACCAGTATGGTATTCCCCTTGATGAACAACCAACTGATTCCTCTGATCCTCTTCCATCCAACAATGTAAATTTATATATTCCTCACCCTAGGGTAGAAATACCTCACAAGGTATGCAAGGTTACGTTAATATGAAACACCCCCAACCCCTATGGGTAGGAATCCCACCACTACATCATAGTCGATGACTTAGCTCAATCCCTTGCAACAATGTCATCCCTTGAAGTCATTCAAATGTTTCCTTCACAAAGGAAGGATTTATTAACTACATTAGGATTTTTTGATGCATCATACAACATAATTATTATCTTTGATGGTGACAAGGTTGAACCATTTATATTACCACCCTTAGTATCCTTCCAAATTCTAGTGCCCATCAATAATTCCATCATCCATCAATGCATTATTGATGAAGGTGCATTCACATGCATCATTTTGGCACAAGTCTTGAAGACGTTAGGCTCCCCCACAATTTTTCCATCTACAATCTCCCTTCATGCATATGATGGCCAGACCTCTCAATATAAAATATTTATCAGAACTATCTTATAAAATTAGGAGGAAAAAAAGTATGCATTGATATTGAAGTTATCGATTCCCCATTATAATACAATGTCCTTCTAGTTTGAAGCTTCATATACAACATGGAGGTAGTTGATTTTTTGGTCTTTCGAAAGATGATCTTCCCTCATAATGAGAAAATTATCACCATTGATCAGTTGACCTATCAGGATCCTCAATCATAACTTCACCTCAAACATGTCATCTCCTCTTTTGGTGGAAGCCAAATAGTTCCTTCTCTTTCCGAAATCAACCATGGAGTGTATCAAGACTCAACATTACTTGGTGCATATTATGAAGCTCCCCCTATGATTTTCCACCCTAGTTCATTTAATGCCTATATGGTGTCATCCAGTCATAGGATAGTGGGCCCAAATACATTTACATCAATTGGACCCTCAAAACCAATGCTTCAATGCCACCACCAGTAGTACATATGCATTCACATTACCCCTTTGTTGAGGTCCCTTTCTTATTTCCACCTCCAGGAATAGTTAGTACCCTAGTCATGGCCACATTGAACTTTCCTAACCTTACCTTAGGGATTCTAGTTTGGTATTTGGACCCCCCTTTGACTCCTCTCTCACACTCTTCACCAACTCCATACTTGTACTTGAATCATGTAAAAAAAATACAGATGATCCCTATATCCCCTAGGGCACCTGCACAGGCCCCACCTCAACTGATGTAGAGAGGGAAAGGAGTTTACAAGGGGCTGGTAAATGCCAAAAATAAAGGGGACATAAATAACCCTGGACAATCCATGGCCACCCAGAACCTAGAACCTCAAGCCACATCTCCATGCTCTTTGTGCGATATCCTTGGCCATTATACCAATAAGTTTCCTCGATTCTCTAAACTCAAGGGGATTATCAACACAGATGATTTGGAGTCTACAAATTCAACATCGTTCATGCACGTAATTCTTTCTGAATCATCCTCTAAGTGTATTAATTCCTTGCATGTGAATAACCCTTGTGCTTTGTGCGATACATATGTCTATTATCTCATCACTTTTTAAAACTATCCCAATTTTGTGATTCCCTTGACATCATTCATCAATTGGATTCTTCTTCTTTGGACTACCAAACCCTAGTAGTATAGGACCTATCCCTTATGTGAGAAATTTTTTTCGGGTCAATAGTAAAACCATAATTGAAATTGTTCTTCTTGATGTGAAATACAATGAGAATTCCACACAAATTGTCTACCTTTCAATTTCCATGGGATCGAATATGTCAAAACATCCTCTAGTTTCCTATAAGATACATAAAATCATACCTTGTATACCTAATGCCTCTTTGGTCTCAACATCAATGGAGCCTTGATCCACTAGTCTTCAGTCTACCTCAATATATGTTTCATATGTGAAGCACACTTCTCATTCCCATGGTGTTGATATTGGTTTCACTATCCCTTCTTCCACCATTTCATTCGGTAGTTTTGAATTTACTTCTCCCATATTCCATTCTATTGAGGATGTTCTAGAGTCCCTAACCACTCTAGAGTACCTTTGGGATGATTCACCTCATCATTCATACTTGTTACCACAACAACCTAGTCCCCCCGACTAGTATGTTGTGGAATTGAAATATTTTCTAGACAAGCATGTGTTCCCCATATCCATAGACAATATTTAGTATGGTGACATTCTCACCTAATTGTGAACCTAGAAGTTGAGTCCCTTTGAATCATATGTAAATAATAGATTGGAAATCTACCTTTTCCTTTCCAAAATTGCATCCATAGTGCATATGTGTATGTCCATTCTCCTTGCATGTGACGTATACACATAAAAGGGAGCATCATACCTATCTACCCATACCTAATAATTCCCCCCTTGCATGTGATGTATACACATAAAAGGGAGCATCATACCTATCTACCCATACCTAATAATTCCCCCCCATCATCGTTCCATGGGAGGGGGGATCTCATTAGGGGCATGATACCTCCACAATTTTAGTGTTGATCACTATCCACTCTATGCATAGGCTCTAATATCCCACATTGGGCATACTCTCATCGCATTTGATGGGTAGTCTATCCTGCTAGCCTCACTAACACAATATTTTCACATTGTTTATAGTCAATGATCAATACCATATATTGAAACATTCTACTCTATGCAATTCAAAAATAGATTGATGATCCTACACTCACCATCAAGTCCCCATGTTTAGCCTAGTGGGAGGGGTAACTCTAGGCCACCCCTCGTAGTTCATCCCCTCATCCATATTTTGATTGATTCACCATCTACAACAATGGAATCATATTTATGAGTCATTATCAAAATTTTGTGCTTTGGGGTAAAATCATGAATCTAAGTGTCTATTTTCCTTTTTTTTTGAGAAAATAAAATGTATTTTCAGAAGTTTTTCAACTTCTGCTAAACAAAAGTATTTTTTTTTTTAGAATTACACTTTACAGTGAAACAAAACTTGTCATGAATTTTGTTTACTTTCTTTTGATTTTTTTTTATTGACATTTGATATGTCAATTTAGTGATTGTTTGGCAATATGTTCTTTAAATATGAAAGCATTGATAATGAGTTATGTTTGTTGACCCCAATTTACTCATTATTAAACTTTTGTTTATGAAAAACGAAATATTCTACAACAATCTAAACAAACTATATTAAAATATGACTTAGTTTAGAAGACAACAGATGAATCTTATAATTACTACATTTTTTTGAATATGAACAATCTGAAAAAGTTGTATATTTTAGACACGTTTAGATTAGCACCTTTTAAACACGTTTATATTAGCACCTTGTATCTGCCTTAATTTTTATTTAAAAGTAAAATCTAAAAGTACGCTTTTTACGAGGACAATTAAAGGTTCCATAATATAAATTTTCCATAATTTTTTACTATGTATTATTGTAGATATTGATTTTTGATTTTACTGAACCATTATGAGATCCAAAAATAATATGATGACACACTTTCATAAAATTAACTAAAATTAGTAAAAAACAATTAAATTGAATACAAATTGTATCAAATGAAATTTGATTCAATTATGAAAATGTTGGTACTAGTTATGAAACCAAAATCACAGTATTTGAAGGAGTTTCCTCCTCCCCAAGTTGGAGTAAGATGAAGTGAACACATACTTTTATGAAAAGTGCTATAGTTACAGGTTTTCGGCTGAACTAACAGTTCTACTGAAAGTTAGTATTTTTTGGTTTAAAGTTAGTTTTAACAAAAAATTGTTGTTATATTTGAAATTTATGTTAGATTTTTCATGGGTGACATTAGATTCAACTTTTTACTGGAAAAACATTTCGGCCAAAAAATTCAACAGTTCGGCTGAAAACATTCCATTAGCAATTTTTGCTACTTGATTATGAAAGTATTACCCAGATTCATGATTTTACTCTTTGATACTTCACCCGGAAGCCATTTTTCCAAGAAGCATTAAAACATGTCTTTTCAAATCTAAATTTTGATGGTTGGTTTGTCTACAATGATCTCTCCAAGATTTAGGGCCTTCTCCTCCCCTCCAATCTCAACATCCACCAAGTGCAACAATGGATTGGAAATTGGAGGGAAATCCCTTTTCATAGAAAAAATATTTTATCTCATATGGAATGTGATTGACGCACCATTTATGTCATTTGAATCATATTTCTAAGATATTTAAAATAGTACTCTTGGATTTTTTTATTTTATTTGACAGTTCATTTGGAAGCAATTTTTCCAAGAAGGGTCAAAGTGCATACTTTTCACACTGATTTATTCTCCAATTATCTACATTACTTAAGGAACATCATCTATTTGTAGTTGTTGATTAATTATGAATATGAATTCTCCATGGATAACCAATTTTATTCATGGATATGGGTCTCCTCTAGGCCTTAATTTCACTGACATTTAGCATAGTTTGACTCCCTTATGTTCGTTTCATTTTCCTGTCATTCTTGAAAATTTCCTTTAGGACCCCCCTCACTTGGGTAGATGGACCATCCCTACATCTTTGGAATTTTCCATTTATTCAGTGATATAACCTTCCTCATATAGGTTCCCTAGAATAGTGTCCCTTGTTCAATCCCTTTAGGTATCGAGAGTCCAATTAGTCTCCATACCAGATTTGAGCCACATGTGTTTCTTATCATCATGTTGACATCCATATCCTATAGAATTCCCCATATATGGTTGGTATTTGTTGTATTTTCACCTATCATAAGTTCTTCATTTCGGCTATACAGTGACAATCCTTCATTTTTATTCCTCCTTTCACCCACCCTGAGAATATTTCCAATAATGTCCCTACCTTTGATTACCTCCAGTTGTAGTTTTCACATTTGATTTTCCACCATTTGGTCATTTTATGGGACATTTATCTCCTTGTTACCCTTACATAACTCCATTTTTTCCCCCATGAGATTCTAATTGGATATTGTGTATTTTGACACATTCATTTTAATTGTTGTATCCTCCTTTTGGGTACTACATATATTAACTTTTCCTCTTGGCACCCCCCTTGGAAATACTAGGAAGGCCTTATTCTTTCACATTACTCGATTCATATTTTGGTAGCATCACTATGTTTCGCTTGTTTAGAGCATCTGAGATGAATCAACTTTATGCCCCATAGATTCCATTCAATTCCACATTGTGTCATGTTATATTTTTTTAGCACCTCCATGAGTCATACCCATCATAAGTTAACCATATTGACCTCCAATTGTCCTCATGGTTCCTTTGATATGTCCTTGAAAATCCTTGTTCCCAGTAATTGACCATTCCTTGTGGAATGTTTTCAGTCATTTCCAAGTGAGCCTTGAATTTATGCTCTGAAAAAGAGAAGTCGTGATTCCACTTTTCATTGCCTTGTCCATATTTGGTATCAATAAATGTTATTCGCATCATACTTTCTACCTCATGTTTGTTACAGGGACTCATTATTACCTTGGTTCCAATGAGCCTTTTTCTATCGACTAAAACACATGTATTCTAGGGGTCTATCATAGATGATTGTGTACCTTGGAATCATCTTCACCATTGGTGAGTGCCTCATACCAAGAAAAGGGAGTCATCGGTGCCCTATGACTTGGTTTTTTCTCATGTGATCAAATTTAGCTCATCATCACATGAGTGAGAATTGTACACTTGACAATTCAATGATCCAATTGATTGTACCATTTTCCTATATATGTGGGAGATGCATCAAACCTCAAGAGGGGTTTTCCATTCAGGTAGTACCTCACATGTTTCAACACTATCCTTTGCTTCTAGATCTATGAAGCAAATCAATCCTGCTTATCAATTCTACTCAAAGCCTCTTTTAGTACTCATCAACACAACTACATTATTAAAAAATAGAGCATATACTTTCATCATGTATATTTTTTTTAATCATTCATTCGGCCTTGGAGACCCATTCAAGACTAGAGTTTGAACTCTATTTTGATACCACTTTGTAACATAATGGACCCTCTAAACCTGTAAATGTGTTGAACCTGCACATAATAGATCTAGCTAGAAAATACCACACACATTTGCAGAGATAAGTTGAGAAAGAATAAGAAAGAGAGAAAGAGTGGAAGAATTCTCATTAACCATATTCCACACTCAAAGAGTGAATAATTTACAATAGATATAGGCTACATGAGTAACTAATGCGCCATAGTAGTGTTTTAGAAAGATCTAGAAATTCACTGACAGACACTGGAGTGAACTGCCACCTAGTCCTAGTTAACTGATCCATGCAATCATTAGTTAACCAAGACACATGTGTGGAAGTGAGAGAGACACATGCAACTCTTGGTGATAAAATCTAGGTTTCCATGCATGAGTGACTTCCACTAGTCTAACTGAGTGTAAATAACTTTGAACTGAAGAGGAACATCCTATTTTGTAGGGAAATATTATCTAAAGAGAATATTCTCATCTAAGGAATCGTTCTCAACATTGGACTGTAAAACTTAGGAAAATAAGTATAGGTGAGTGTGTAATATATCCAACCCCCCCTGAACACTACTAGGGTGTACATGATGAATGGGTCTTGACAAGAAAGGCCATGTTAGGTACCCATTGTACAATGAATATAAGAATGAAACATTAAAAAAATGAGGAAAGAGGGAAAACCTCATGGGAACCCCCCCCCTCAAATTACAATGCATAAAAAAATATATGAGAAGGAACAAAAGGAAGTTGCTAAGAAACCATGTCGTTCACTCCAAGAAGACCTCACAACTGTGCAAGTTTGTTCTCGTTGAATATTTTATTGAAGATGTAGATGTTTGCATGGATCCGATGAAGTAGATGCATCATTGAGATGTCCACACATATCCACTTTCTCTTCCTATAATGAAGAACGTACAAATAAGGTTTGGATGAAACTTTGAAAACCGTGTGGCTGTTTCTGGAAAAAACATTGAAATTTTGTTTCTTTTAAAATTATCATAACTTCACTTCCCGAACTCCATTTCGGACGATTTGTTTTTGAAATTGGATATTTTCCTCAGACGAATTCAAATATTCAATTTGTTTCTACAATTTTTTCTCAGAAAATATCAGAATTGAGTCTGATGTGTGCAGCTCCCTTTTTGTCTCTTGAGATGCATGTATTACGCATGGAACAATGTCTGCATGTGACCCCTGATATGCATTCCATATATCTTCCACATGAAATTCAGAAAAAAAAATCTGAAATGGAGTAGACATAATGTTCAATTAATGGAATACAAATTTTTGCAAATACTTGTGTAGAAGACTCTTCAGAATAAAATTTTTGATCTTCTGATGGATTCTCTTCTGGCTCTATCTGTTCAACCTCCTACATGAAATATTCACAATCTTCTTTATTCCTAAATAGAACCTCCAATATGGTTCATAATTCTTTTGGATTTGATTCTTTTGAGTCATCATATACTTGATGGAGAATTTAAGGAGAAATAAACCAGAGGATACATCCTATGGCCATATCTTGTCTATTGAGAAAATCATTTTTCTCATCGGGGAAATCAGGCTCTACTTCCATTGCCATAGTTATTAAGTACAAGCCTCTGCATCTGAGCAGAAGCATAATTTTTGGCTTCCATTCCAAATAGTTATGAGGCATGAGAAGTATTGCCAGTGAATAATCCATCTTTCTATGTTCTTCAATCTTCAATACCTGCAAAAATAATTTGGTGTAGCTTTTTTTTAGTAGTTCGTCGACTCTGATACCATGTAAATGTGTTGAAACTGAACATAATAGATATAGCTAGAAATACCACACACATTTGCAGAGAGAAATTGAGAAATAAGAAGCAAGAGAGAAAGAATGGAAGAATTCTCATTAACCACATTCCACACTCAAAGAGTGAATAATTTACAATAGATATAGGCTACATGAGTAGCTAATGCGCCACATTAGTGTTCTCGAGAGATCTAGACACTACACTAGAGTGAACTGCCAGCTAGTACTAGTTAACTGATCTATGCAGTCATTAGTTCACTGAGACACATGTGTGGAATTGAGAGAGACACATGTAACTCATGGTGATAAAACCGAGGTCTCCATGCATGAGTGAATTCCACTAGTCTTACTGAGTGTAACTGACTCTGAACCGAAGAGGAACATCCTATTTTGTAGGGAAATATTCTTTAGAGAGAATATTCTCATCTAAGGAATCGTTCTCAACATTGGACTGTAAAAATTAGGAAAATAATTATAGGTGAGTGTGTATTCTCTCCAATAAAACCCTCTTATGCTAGTGGGATATCAAAATTCCTCTTCCACTAAGATTTTTGTCTCGAGTTTACACCCTTATTAGATCTTTGTCCCATGTGGCACACACATGGGATTCTTCTTCATATTCTTCCCCATAGTATAGGGTAGTGTGTGCATGATGTTGCAATGACAAGTCCATAAAATTTTCACCCTCTTCTTCCCAGCAAATCCCTTAGCGGAATGCATCCACACAGACCAATAAACAAGTCTCCCCGATCATACGACTTTTTACACACTCGACTCAACCAAATCGATAGTTAGCGGTGAATTAGGTTCTCTTCCCATCGAGAAAGAAGGTTATACAACCCACATTTCATTCCTTATCAAACTTATCCAATATCTCTACTCTCGACATGTCAACGAGTCTTCAAGCTAGGACATCGATGGTCCATATATATTCTGTTCCTTGAACTCATGCGATGGCTAAAGCCTCACTCATTCTTCGTCCAACACTTGGCCGATGGGGCTCACACAAATATCTACATTTGTCACTTCCTTTGGGTTTAAACAAGGATTTCAACAAGGTTAAGGGTTATTTTTGGACTTAGTAGTCCTACAATATTTCCAACACCTTCTTGTAAGTTTTTAAATCAACTCCCTCAAGATCTTGAACTACTTCCCATAAAGCAATACAAAGTCTACTAAGACACCCAAATGAAGAGTTTGTATCCTACAATATTTCCATTCAAAAGATAGGGAAAAACATAGGGTTATCGGTCTGTACTGGCCTCCCATAATCATCATAGTTAATTTATTTACCAATTAAGGGAAGATTGTATCACTCCATTTAAATCAGAACTAACAATCATTCATCATATTCATACCATTAACATGAACATAATACAATTTACAACCATTAACAATAATTCAATAGACATATAAGGAAAACACATATATGCTCAATGAAGTCTTCAACTAGTCAACTGACGAAGGGTGAATGCCTCTCCACCCAAATGTAGGTTGTGTTGCACTTTGTTTTTCTACAACATGCCACCCCATTGCAGGACATGATACCACTAGGGGACTCTCACATTTAACTATTAGGTCAAAGAATGGACCAGGAAGGTTACTCTCCTTCACTCCGATGACAACATCAAAAGTTTCCCTCTTCCAACTGAGCTTAAGTTATCCATGAGTTTATCAAGCACTTTCCCAAATTAATTTCCTTTGCAAAAGAGAGTCCCTTATCTTCTACATGGTCCCTTGGTGACCTCCCCTACCAATGTCAGTTTCTTTCCAGTAAGAACCAAGTGATGTCCCTCTTTTTCTCTAGTTTAGATATGGGACTTCTTTGTTCCAGGGTGACCACTCATGTCTTGGGAAAAATTCCTATTTTTCTCAAGAAAATTTCCTAGTTTCTCTTTATTTCTCAGTTTAGTATGCATTATCTCTTTCTTCTCACATGCATCACCATCTGTTTATGAGTTTGGTTGCTCACCTCTGTTGTGGATTTTCTTTTGGTTTTCTATGCACTAAGTGTGTCGTGTATGTCTTCTACACACATTCTCTGTGTGTTGTGTTTGTATCCATTTTTTCCCTCTTCCTCTCTATTCCTTCTCCTCTATTTGAAAATTCTCCTTATTCCTCGGGATCCCTGCTGGCTTCTCTTAGAAGTAATCTCCCAGGGTCAAGCTCTTGAATTGAAGGGGAAAATCTCCACATACTTCTAGTTGAAACTACAATTGACCCTTCACTCTTCCAAGTACCAATTCTGAAGGAAGTTATAAATAATCAACTACCCAATCCAAATGACATTAATGGGTTCCTTGTGGACAAGGTAAACAGGGTACTTTGGACTTGTTGGGTATTCATTGTTTTGCAGGTGTAGGCTGGATTGTTGGGCAATATTCCTATTTTCTTCATTAAAACTTCTGAGTTCCACCTCACCAGTCTCACTCATGGTATCATGGCTAGTACTACAAGGATTCCCTCTCAGTCAAGTAATATGGTGCTTTTATTATCATAAACACAATTACATGCTTCATTAATCAGAATACATGAAGTGAATGCAAGCTAATGATGGTCTCTCATAATGCGTTAGTGGCAATGAAAACCAGGAAAACAACAATTTACTAAATTGGAGGGATTATTCAAGGTAATTTTACAATGAATTTGAATATGGTGTAAGAATATGAAACATAGTAAATTGAATTAGCTTTCTGAATATACAAATTTTATTCATATACATTGTGAATAACTAGGTCAAATTTGATTTTTTCTAATAGTGGCATCTTATTTTTCCAACAAAATATAATGTATATGTTTTTGTTCGTGCATGTGTTGAGTAGCTTAAATATGGAATTTTGTTCCAAAAAATTGTATACTTGTAGAGAACCCGTTTTTCCTGTGCCGTGTATTTTTTGGAATTTTTTAATATTAATTTAATATATATATTTTTAAGTTATCAAAGTCAACATATGCTTGAAATTGCAATGTCTTCTTCTCATGCAGGCTAAGAGGGTCTTAACATGATAATTTTTTTTTTTTTTTTCCAGATCATAGGTATCAGTCTCCTCTAGTTCCACATATAACTAATTTGAGAAATGGTTAAGTCAAGATAAAGTTATAGTAGAATTAAGAGAGGTATGTATTCTGGATTTTGAAATAGGTGAAGACAAAAATAGATTAAAAATAATAAGTTCAATAATTATTTTTAAAAAATATTATATATTTGAAATATGTATAGTCGACTCGATCTATGTCTATAGTTACGTAAACAACTAAATTTTTTAGCCTATATAAAAATAACGTCAACGACAAAGATATAGAGGGGTATTAAAAAAAATGGAGGTTTTTGTCAATTTGCAGACTGAACCACTAGGTTTGTCATCTCAAACCTAAATCTAAGCCAACCAAGTTAGCATACACCTTTTCAATCCCACCCAAAAAATTTGAATTCAAAAGAGCACGCATGTGCTCTAAGAGCGTGCACGCGTTCTAGGAGCGCGCATGTGTTCTGGGAGCGCGCACACGCTCTAGGAACACACACATGCTCCTACAAGTAATTTATTTCTCTATATTTATCATCCCTTTCCTACATATACACCCCCCCTTGCACTATCTCACTCCCACTCTCCCTCT
>SNQJ01S0150639.1:27416-39087 GCA_010110895.2 Picea sitchensis
AAACTAATCTTTAAGAGTAACGTATGTTGCAGGATTTATCTTGGATACTCTGTTTCCGACTCTAAAGATTTTAGTGTTTATCTTCTGATGTTTTCAATTAAGAAATTCTTAACTTCTTCTTAGTTGAATTTATCTATCTCATCTTTTCTTCTGTCCATCATTTAAGCTACTAAAAGATCCAGTGAGTATATTATCTCACCCTGTGGAAGTCTTCTTTTCTCATTTCTGGTTGTTTTTCATATTTAATTAAATACAGACCCCATAGCCCAATGGAGGTGTAGACTGTCTCAACCAATTCAAAAACACTTTGACAACAAAACCTACAGATTTCTTTACCTAGCCTAAAGTCTAAATTGAAAACATAGCTAAGTCATATAGAGAGATCCCTCTCTGAAGCTGGAAGGGCTAGATCCCAGCTTTAAAAGTGGTTGGATAAAGTTACCTTTGTAGATTTCTTCTGTTTCAACCTCTAGGAAATTTACCAAGTGTTAACAAAATGTACAATCAGAAAATGAGTGTATACATATAGTGTTACAGTAATTTCTTAATATGATTAGGTAAATGTTAAAAGGTAAACAAGTTAACTGATGCATTCAAAAATACAAGGAAGTTATGAAGAGGATATCACATTCATTGATTTGGGAGGACGACTAAGAATATATCAACATCTTCAATTATTAGCCATCAAATTAGAATTTTAGATTAAAGGTGATTAATTATGCTCATTATCAATAAATGTACACATTTTCAGCATAATCTGTTTTATGCATACAAAAGAGCAACCAACGAGGCATTTGGCGGTCACAGCCATGGACATGGACATGCAGGTGCAGTGACAACATAGGAATTGCCATGTGTTGTTGTTGAAAATAAAAGTTCTCACAAATGAAATGGAGAATATTAAATAAACTAAAATAGTTGATCATTCAGGGAAACAAAATATGACTTATGACTGACAAAGATTGAGGCTATTTCATGTTGTCCTTGAGTGCTACTACTCTCTCTGTTCATATATTAACTTTGAAACTTGGAAATACATTATTCTTGGCATTTGGGAATAATTATTCTTGGCAGTCCCTATCATTCATCTTGTGAATATCATGTGGTGTCATTGGATGGTTTGGTATGAGTGGCGCCTGAATATAAATATGCAGTTTGGTGTGAATGGCGCCTGTTAAAGAGAAGAGATAGTCAGGACATTTTTTTCTACAAAGAATGTATTAAACTTCGTCACAAAAAAATAGAAATGAAAGTTGAATTGTTGGATCTACGCAAATGTATGGACCGGATAAAGAATTCTCTACTAGATTTTAATGAAGAGTCGAAATGATTGCAAATAATGGGCTTTTAATTTAAATTATTCAGCAATGAATTTCATGCCTCAGCTGCAACATGACTAGCAACATGTTTATAGCGACAAGCATACCAGAGACATGATGTTGAAAACCACTCGCCATGTGTTTTAAAGTCATGGATTACATATGGAAATAGGAAATAACGCATGGGGTACATGCACAAGCGAATGATTTTCTATGCTAATGCATGGAATTCTTATGCCCATACACACCACATGCCCGGGATCCAATTTGAGACGGAATCCCTAGATAAAAGTTGTGGCAATCCATTTCATCTGAACCTAAGAAAAATCCTTATCCAAGAACAGCCTTGGGCCACCATTGAAGATCAGATAGTTGAACGCGGATTCACTCACAAAAAACCCCTTGTCATGAATCCATCTCTCAGGCCTGAACTCTGGCAATTCTTCTCCCATATGCTCTTCATTCCACCCATTGAATGTATCGAATACAAGACCTTGGTGCCATTTTTCAGATATCTCTCATTGGGAAAACAGTCGTCTGCCTCAACTTCCTTGTGGTCTACCAGCACGAAGGCCCAATTTCTAGGTTCAATGCATGGTTACACATTATCAAAACACTAAAATTTTGAAATCTATTGATTTGCCTCTACAACACTGTGGAAATTGTATACATGACCTTCTTTCTAATGTTTAAATCCTTCACGTTGTTGCAAGACATAATTGGGGTCGACAGTGACACCACGATGACGACAATAGAGTGGGCGATGGTAGAACTGATCTGTAATCCAGAGAAGATGAAACTAGCATAGCCGCTAACTCGCGGCTGAGAACGTCGAAAGGTATCGGCTGAGAATGCTTGCCATAAAACTTCTGTGGTAATCCATAATCCATCTGTGGTAATATGAAACATTTGGTTGTACAGTTTAATCCTACTTAATTATTTAAACGTGGCAATTACATATCCTTACAGTAATTTTTTAATGTGATTAGGTAAATGTTAAAAAGTAAACATGTTAACGGATGCTTTGATAAATGCAAGAAAGTTATGAACAATAAATCTGACCCATTGATTTTGGAGGACGACTAAGAATATGCCAGCATCTTCAATGCATAGCCATCAGATTAGGGTTTAAAGTTAAATAAGGTTAAAAGATCATTAATTGTGCCCATTGTCAATAGGTATACGCCTTTCGGCCTAATAAATAAGGTTAAAAGATCATTAATTGTGCCCATTGTCAATAGGTATACGCCTTTCGGCTTAACAAGCACAAACAGAATTGGATGAGGTAGTTGGGCTTAAGCGAATAGTGGAAGAGAGTGATGTTGAGCATCTACCTTTTCTGCATGCAGTGGTCAAAGAAGTGTTCCAATTGCATTTGGTGATTCCTCTTCTCATCCCACATAGAGTCGACAACAGTTGTGAGATTGAGGGATTCATGATACCCAAGAACACCCAGATA
The DNA here is from genome assembly GCA_010110895.2 of Picea sitchensis. Lineage (NCBI taxonomy): Eukaryota > Viridiplantae > Streptophyta > Pinopsida > Pinales > Pinaceae > Picea > Picea sitchensis. The sequence continues at coordinate 30,195 of SNQJ01S0150639.1, forward strand.
ATCATCAACGTGTGCGCGATCAGAAGGGACCCTTCTGAGAGATTTATTGGTCAGAAGTTGAGAAGTGTGGATTATTAGGGAAAAAACATGGACTTGATTCCATTCGGAGTAGGAAGGACAATGTGCAGGGGGCTTTCGTTGGCAATTCAGATGGTCCATGTGTTGTTGGAGTCGCTCCTTCATTCATTCGAAGGAGCGGCATTCATTCAGTATCGGGGATCAATTCATTGAATCAAACATCAACAATTACTATTGCAAATTAATCATAGATATAAAATGATATAGAGATTTAGAATACATGGAACTATTATGTATGAGTGCAAAAAATAGCATGTTGCTTCTAGCATGACATCTTTTGTGTTGCAATGGATAAATGAGTTTTTGAAATGTTTGGAGAGTATTTATGTAATAAGAATATTATTCACCTCTTTGACAACTTGTCAGGAAAGAAGTATATTGTTTGTATAAGAAATCAATTATATGTTTTTAATGCATAGGTCAAAACATGAATCTTGATTAGTATTTTGCTTGTTTTTTGAGAAAGAAAAATTATGTTTTCAAAAGTTACAATCAAAACTTATATTTGTTTTTACAATTTCACTTTATAGTAAAAACATGACTTGTAATACACAACTGTATATAGACTTTTGTAATACACTACTATTTTTTGTATTTAATGGACGAGAAGAGTCTTTTTTCCTATTTTTTAAAATGGATCAATGGAAAAATGTTTCACAAAATCAACATGTTTGGTGAGATCCCACTTTTTCCCTACTTTCTAGTTCAATATAAAAAAATATAAAAGACCCTCTTAAATAGGACAACCAAAGATTGTGTATCAAAAAAATTCTAGATTTTTCATTTGTGTATTTATGGAGATATTGAATTTTCATTTCAATCATCGGTGTCAACATCAAAATGAAATATGCATACATTTTAGAAGAAAATAACTAAAATTAACAAATCATAACCAAATCAGAGAAAAATTGTATCAATGAAAAATAGATTCGATGTCAAATCTAAGAATATCATGTCCAATTGTAAATTTGTAATATTTCATTATGTCTTCTCCTTCTGAAGTTGGAGAAACATGGAAGAAACTATGTTGTTCTATTTTTTTTTTGTAGTTTCGTAGGTGTTCAACCAAACTTATATTTTGGCCAAAAGTTAGATTTAACATAAATGTGAGGTTTTAGTTGAAAAAATATATATAAAGATTTGATGGCAACATAGTTGATTGGAGGGAAAAAAAAAACACTTTTGTTTCACATGAAATTAATGTTTTTTTCCTCAAGAAAAAAACAAGTAATTTTATTAATGAAAACAAAATTGCATATGTCATTTGTTGAAAAGTCGGTCATATGCAGTAGTTAGCCAACAATTTTATTTTGATATAAATAGATCCATATGAGTCTTTTAACTATCTGGATTGTGGGGAAACCTTATACATTTTACAAAATGTATACATCATAAAAGTCTATAACAACTATCTTGTAGCATAATAGTCCACAATACTTTTGATAATCATTAACATCCAATGTGAGAATCTAGTTAGATATGGAGCTGAGACTGGTAAAGAAATTTTGATGATTCCAACGAGGTTTTTTGTCCATATCCAATCTAGATTTTGAGAGCTTTTCTGCTTCTTCATTCTTGTTCCTTTAAACATGAGTAAATGTAAGATGAAAAAAATGAAAAGAATGTCTTTTAATATCTTGAAATAGAGGCTAGAGAGAACAATTTTGTAGAGTGGACATTTCATTTATGCATCTTATAATAAGCATGGAGTCACCATAGACATTCATATAGGTTATTCCTTTTTCCAGATCTAATTGAAGAGTGAGATTTAGTGCCATAAATTCATTGAAATTATTAGTAGCATGGCCAAGGCCAGCAGAGAATGAAAAATAATGTTCATCCAACATAAAGATGATCATGCTTGCTCCCCCCTAGGTGGGTTCCCTTGTGCAGCTCCATCCAAAAAGGTCCAAGGGGTGTCTTTCTTGATAATAAATGTAGTGTCCCCAAGGCTAAGCCCCGTTCCAAACCATGTTCTGAAAGAAATTGTAATTATGTTTTATAGGCTGGTGAGCCAAGTTTTTATAAGTTGGTGGCTTATGTGATTGTTAGGCCAGAGAGCCTAAGGGTTGGAGGCCAAGGGCCTGATTTTGTACTTGTATGTATGCAGAACATTTAATAAAATTGTAAACACCGCCAGGTGCAGACCGACCATGATGAATGAGTGAAAGGGGACTGAGCATCCACAGAGTGGGCAAGGAATTAGGGGCTGGAAGGTGGGAAAAGGGGCTAAGTGTTTAGCCTAGGGGGCTTAAGCCTGGGAATAATATTTTAATATTATCCCAAAAAGACATGTGCATTTTATGTTTTATCCTAAGTTTCTGGCAAGGGGAGGACGTACAAGGGTGATGCGTGCTGGTGGAATGCATGCAGTTCCATGGGTGACAAGTGTCAACCCTGACGCATGAGAATAAAATGGCCAGGGTGAGCCATGAGAAGGGTTCCTCCTCCATTCTACCCAATTGCCTGAACATGTACGGAGCCCTGGATATTACGACCAACCTGACTCCTGTAGAGAACCTTGGTGCGTCCCTATGATTTGACAAGTCTGTGTCTAGATCTGAGAAAACCCGTGTGTACATTCCCTGAATGAGAAGCCTGTGTTGATTTCGGGAAAAAGTCTGTGTTTTTTCTGGAAAGCTGGTACACCCCTTCTCTATTCTAAACTAGGGAGTCTGAATCGACCCCTATGTGGATGACTCGTCATGCATCCCTGAGAATCCAGAGTGTGAGTCTATCCCGTGTTTCCAGATTGAGAAAACGGAAGTGTCCCGTCCCTGCTAAGCCTGGTTATGTTGTTGCACCTGTCTGGAGCTACCCTGGGGTGTTCGTGTCTGGATTCCTGTTGATTGTGGTGGATGTGTATTGTTTGATCATGTGTGGCTTGTTGGCCAGTTTGTACAACACTCTCTCCAGGTGAGAGAGGTGGTTGAAGGTGGAAGAAGAGGTTGTTGGACCTGTGAGCGACTCCCTCCAGGTGAGAGAGTGCGCAGAGGAAGGAGAGAACTCCCGGAAGGAACCTTGTAGCTACCATAGATCGTGGAGACTTCCAGTTAGGCCTGTTCATGTAACCCAAGGCAAAGAATATTAGCAGCGAAGGACTGTCCAGGTGACAGAGAAGGTGTATACTCCTGGGGTAGAACAGGGATGTGGGGAATGAGGGCCTGTGGGCAGTGAGCGTGGGAGTTTCCTGGGAGAGAATTCCATCCTTGTGGATGTGTGTTGTTTCCCTGTAACCTCAGCCTAGCCTAGGATTCATTGTCTTGGGGTGGATCTTAGTCCCAGCTCAGGGGTGACCCACTACTGAGCTGATGAGAAGTGTGGTCTAAGGCTAGGAGGTTCGTGGAAGGCCTGCACTTGGTTGGTGGAACTACCACTGTTCAAAGATAAGTACCAGATGATGCTTTAATTATGTTTATGTATCTCTGTGTATTATAATCATCATGTATTATGTTGTGCATATCAATTTAATGTTAATGTTATTGATTGTTATTATAGCAGCAAATAATATGTTTACTCTGAGCTTAAATGTATTTCTTTGCTTAAACACATGTGGATTATATAATGCCTGTATGAGTTATGTACCAAGTGGTGTTATAGTATCCTTTTAAGAGCAATTAAGCTATGGTAGCCGAAAAGGTGTGCTACAATAAATTTCAGAGAAGAATTGGTTTGTTGAGGAGTATATTTTGAGGGAGAGTAGATAGGATAGCTAGAAAATTACCGCACAACATGAGGGAGAGGTTCCAATCCCTTCAAAGAGAGATCTATTACGTGCAATCCATATGTCCCAAGTCATTATCAAAAGGAAATTATTTATGTCATTGGTTCTTGGGTCCTCCATCCAAATTTTAAACACAACTTCAACCTTATCTCCTCCCCGACAACAATGTGTCTCAATAGACCGTTGAATATCAACCCATATTGACTTAGAAAAGGAGCATTTTAGAACAAGATGTTGGTTTGATTCACCATTCTATTTACATAGACAACATATGTCTAGACCCACAAAATTCCATTATTGCAAATGATTTCAAGTTAGTGCTTTGTTCAGTAATAACAACCACATGAAAAGTTTGGATTTAGTTGAGCACTTCAATTTCCAAATTTTATTCCCCTGCCAAGGTGGGGGTGGCTCTTGATTTTCCTAGGCTAGGGTCGAGTATCCTAAGTGAGGAACATACCCACCTATTGGGTTCAACGACCATATCAGCTAATCCTTTTGATCTAAAGGTAAAACAAAGGAGTTGTGTAGAGAGTTAATGTATTATGTCTTATAAGGGGCTTATTCCTCATCTAGCCCTACCTCCTGCCAGCCCAACCATCTAATTTGGCCCTACCTTAGATCCTTTTGAAATATTTGATTCAGAAAAAAGAAACCTCCTTGGTTAATAGTGTGGATTAGTACTAGTTTCAAAAGGAAGTGTTTATTATTGCATCCAACCCAATGATCCTTACCAAGTAGTAGATTTGATCCATTATATGCCATATTATCCATTTTCCAATGAGTGGGAAGGCATCTAATATGGCATTCCAAACAATTGAACTCTTTTATTGTTTTTTGTTTGGATTATGGATCCAATCGATTATTGAGTCAATTGGAAAATATTTTTCCATGATTACATGTGGCCATAGACCCGAACCTTCAATTAGCCCCCATACATTTTTAGTTGCTAGTGCTTTTGAGATATATAAGAATATGCTTTTTAACCCCCCATCTACCCATCTTTTTTGGGGTAGTTAATGACTTCTAGGAGGCTAGCACTAGTGATTTTTTAATTCTCTTGGAATGACCAAAGGAATACGTACGAAAGTTATCGGATTTTCCTCAAAATGATTTTGGGTATCCAAGCCAACATGGCCTAGTAAACTAGGATTGCTTCTAACACAACTTTGACCAGAACTAGTCAACCAACTCTAGAGAGCCAGCGGTTACACCAAGCATGTATCCCTTTTTCAACTTTTGCGAGAAGCCACATCCAATCTCTCTTCTGGTAACCATTTTATTTTAAGATGAAACCTAGATATTTCAATCCTAATCCAATATTTCTACCTTGGAGGTTCAAAGCTTGTGAGATTTGGAGATTTTCTTGCTCAAACAGACCCCAAGTATGGAGGTATGATTGTTCCATATTTATTTTCATTCATCTGGCATTGTAAAAGGTAGTGAGAATATTATTCAAGTATTCAATGTAATGATTCTCTCCTTCAAAAAATATGAGAATATCATCCACAAAGAGTAAATGTGACAGAGAGAAATTTGAGCTGATAGAGATACCTTTTAGACAACTATTTGTGACAATGTTGTGAATCAACATGTTGGGCCCTTCTGCTACCAGTGACAAGAGGAGGGGAGAAAGGGGGAATCCTTGTCTAATTCCTTTCTCATCCTTGAATAAAGAAGTAGAAAATACATTAATCAATAGTGCAAAAGAAGTCGTGTTGATATAATTCATGACTTGTGTTACAAAGCTATGAACAAAGACCAGATGTATCAAAAGGAGTCAAATGTAAAGTGAGTTGACTTATCAGAATATTTTGACAGGTCCACTTTGAAAGTTATGGGATTTTTCTTCCCAATGTGAATTGAGTGGAGTCCTTCTTGAGATAAGATAATAGCTTAATGAATTTGACTCCCCTTAAGAAATCCAAATTGCTCGAACGAGATATTTTGAGAGAGGAGATCCTTCAATCTGAGGGCAATCAATCTGGAGATTATTTGATAAATGTTGATACATAGGGAGATAGGCTTGAATATATCAAAGGTGCATGGGTTGTCTTCTTTTGGAATAAGTGCAATGAATGAAGCATTAAATTCTTCTAGAACTTACCTAATATTTCTAGAGTATTCCACCATCTTGAGTAATTCATCACTAATGAAATCATAGCATCCACGATAAAATTCTAATCCCATTAGGACTTGGGCTCTTGTCTTCTTGAAAGCTTTGAAGAACATTTAACAATTACTCTTTTGTGACTTCAGCCATCAAGTGGTCATTCCCTTCTTGATCAATGAAGCTAGGGAAGACACTTGCCACTGAAAGAATTGTGTCTATCATTGCCCGGGAGTCATCCCTAAATAAATTTTTGAAGTGTGTGATTATTTCCTCTTCGATTTCATCAAAAGACAATGTTTGGGAGACATCTGATTTGTCAATGGCCCAGATGGTGTTTATTTCCTTCCTTTTATTTGCAAACTGATGGAAGAATTTGGTTTTCCCATCATGTGCTTGCAACTATAGGACACAACTCTTTAATATCCACTCGTTTTCTTTATTTAAAAGGATTTTCCTTCTATCCTAGTCCAGAGTTTTAATCTCCTTTTTATATTTCTCTATAAAGGGGAATTGTCCCTCCTTGTACTGCCAAGCCTGCAGCTTGGATTCAATATCGAGAAGGAAACAAACATTTTTCCTTCTCTTTTCCTTTGACCAAGTGATGATTACCCCTTTGGCCCTTTCTATATTTGACAAAAATTGAAGTGAGGAAGACTCTGGGCAAGATGGATTGTAAGGCATTCAATTTGATTTGATAACATCCATGAAGGACAAGTCATCCAACCAACTAGAATTGAATTTGAAGAGGCTAGAGGTTTTCTTCATCCCATACATTAATTCCAAAATGATAGGGCCATGGTCAGAATCCCCCCTTGAAGTGACTCATTGTCGGATGCATGGACTTTCCTAAAGAAAAAAATTCGGAAAGGAGGAACCAGACCAACCATTTTTCCACTCTTGCCTCACCAGATCTCATGTTTCTCCAAGTTGGTGAGCACTTACTCTATTGGATATCAAATATCTCTTCTTCCTCTAGACCGTGGATAAAAAAAATCAACTAGCGGGTCAATTTGAGAAGCAGAGGCCCAGATTTCACATGCTCCTAGAGTGAAATTAAGGTCCCCACCAATCACTACATGACCAATGAATAGATTAGAAATTTTGTTGGTTTTTGTCTAGAATTCCCTCTTATCTACATAATTCCCATAGCTATTAACATGAAGGAAGTCTAGATTAAGAATTGAGGAGTGGAAATAGGTTCCCAATCAGAGTGGAAATCCCACGAGTTTTGTAGATGTAGAGATTTTTCTTCAATTCTATAAGAAGACTGCCAGAGCATCCATAAGCATCCAGGGCTATGAAATCCCATCATAGAAGGGAATCAAAAACGAATTTTGTGTCTTTTTCCCCATCCATCATTATTTCTTTAAGCAACACAATAGAAGGATTATGGATTTCCAGAAGATGCTTGATAGCCAATTTATTTTAGGGATTGGCTAGCCCTTGACAATTGAGAAAGATAATGATCATGAGTGCACCAATCAATGGGATGATGCTCTAAGGACCCCTAATAGAGACTTTTGTCTATCAGAATGAAATTTGTAATTCACCTATTTTTTTTATAGTGTTTGTATCTCAGACAAGTATTTCCATAAGGGTGTCTACTTGCAAAAATCGTCATTAAATGTATCATATACCTTTCCTAGAATTCACTTTATTAATTTATTAATAAAGCGAATGTCTTTTTATAAAGTGAATTACAATCAATAAAGTGACTAAGTTAAATTCACTTAATGATTTAATTAAAAGAGAACTGTTGATCTCACAATCTAAACTTGGTCGTTGAGATTAGGTACATCACTCATGACAAAAGACAGAGAGGGTAAAGGAAAAGACACAATAGAATTCATTTCACATGTCACGTGAGGTGAAGAGAAAAATCGAATCTAATTTTTCATCTTTGAGAGAAAAGAAAAACAACAACACTCTTCCCAAGGCAGGTCACATGTCTTTTGAGGTAGCATGGAAATCAAGGTAACATGTCTTTTGAGGCTGTACATATTTCAAGGCAACATGTATTTTAAGGAAGTATGTCTTTTGAGTCAGCATATCTTTCGAGGAAGTTGCATTTATTGCAACATGTACATATCCATACATATATGTATGAACAACCTCAATGATTGGTAGCACGCCAATCGAGGCAACATTGTAGTTCAAGTTTGCATATTTTGTCTGTGGTTTAAATTTCTCAGAGTCATTTTCCCTATGAAGGGAGATCTTGTAAGTTATGATGTTATTTGATGAAGAACTGATTTGGAAGAGCATAAAAATTATTATGTATTATGTGTGATTACTTTTCTCATTTTTCCCGCTGCATGAAAGAGTTAATTAGATCAACAAAGTATTTAGATTTTATCTGTTTACTTAGTTAGCTGATCTAGAATAAATTTAACATTATCAGAGCTCTTTCTCTAAGAGAAAAGTAGATATATTGTATTCAGTGCAGATCTCTTCAGCGGGTTAAAGGACAAAAAAAATATATTGTATTCATTACAAATAATCCATGTTAGTAACCAGTGTGAAGGTTGAGGATCAACTAGATGGGGTTTCCAACATCTTGCCTTGGGAAGCAAGAATCTCAGTGATCTTGGAGGAATAATACTTGTTGGAAGTCGTGACCAACACTCCTCCATCTCCAACGTAGACCTCAGGGGGTACGCTAGCAATTGTAGACCTAGAAGTGCAGGAAGCATGGGATCAGAATGATATAAAGGCACAAAGGGTGATTCTTGACACTATCAAGAATCATCTAATCTCGCATGTTACAAAAAAGGACAGATCTAAGGAGATCCTTGATGCCCTTGTGTCACTCTTTCAAAGTGACAATATGAGTCGAAACATGATTCTTAAAACCAAGCTCAGAGAATGCAAAATGTACACCTCAAACAATGTAACGAGTTACCTTATGAGGATCACAAAGATCTGTGACCAGCTTGCAGTTGTAGGAGAAACAATACTTGATGTAGAATTAATGAATG
>SNQJ01S0150640.1:0-17420 GCA_010110895.2 Picea sitchensis
TATGTTTGTTTGTAGCTTTGGAAAGTTATCTTTCACACCTATTCCAAATCCCTACGACTAATCTAATGTAGGTTTGCTACCAGAAAATATGAAAATGTCTAATCAGTTTTTTATAAGCGCTTTATTTTTAAGGCTGTTGTTACTCAAAACGAAGATGGCATGGACAATATGGTGTTTTGACCGACTTGAAAGTTATGCAAAGATATGAATATGCAATATTTTCATTTCGATGAAAGCTATGCTACGAGAAGGAGAAAACATTTATCATTCCCATATGCACAATGTCCCAAAAACTTAAAACTCATCAATATCAATATTCTCAAGAAATGAACAAAAAGACTGTACACCAATGCATGATTTAAGATTAAAAAATGCCAAGAATCATGCAATTCTGCTACTTCAAATGCAAGGATGCCCCCAATCTAATATAAAGAAAGAAATAAAATCTTTTTGTTTCAAAATTTTCACTAAAAGCAATAATCAACTTTCTTAAAACAAAAAAACCCAAACTAAAAGTTTTCTTTTAAAGCGAACTATTCAGAAGAAATCTGATCTTTCCCTAAACAATTCTAAAGAAAATGCATGCTTTGTAATTGAAAGACACTCAAAGAAAGAGACTAATCTTTCAAAACCAAACAAATCAAAGGTAGCTAAAAGCAACTCAAAGGATGTCAAGCAGACTGTAAACAGATCAATATAGGATCCAAAAGTTCAATCCAGTTGATAAAAAAAAAACTATTTCATCAAAAGATGACAAGACACAATCCAAAAAGTTTACAAACAAGTTCATAGCCTAGCAGTAGAGTACAGTGTGATAATTAGGTATTCTCGTAGGCTAGACACTAGTAGGGTGCAAGACGTTCGCACTGGATCTAACATCAGGGTGCAAAAATCAATGGTTTTAGCAAGCTGTAGAGAGGTACAGTGCGACAATGTCTATAATCAAGAAAATTTTGGAAAAAGGACAACACTTCTGAGGTAACTTTTGGATCTAGGGAATCTATAAGGGTCTCCTTAAGACTCAGAGATTGATTGGGAATGAAAAATGGTAGGTTAAGAGCAAATGGCCAAGAAAAAACCACTAAAATGGGTTGTGTCCCTAGTGGAGTCGCCAATTTTGTTATTCGATAAATCGATAGGTGCAGACACTAACAGATCTCCCTAGATCCACTTGGATATAGAAACAAATAGGATAGGACACGACTCTTTCCCTAAGTTGTAGTCATTGAATCTACTAATAAGGAAGAATGAGTGGCATACCTTAATATCGCTTCTTTAGATCTCTGTTGTTCCCTCTTCGCTCTAGTGCTCTTGTGAAATCAAGTCCAAGACAACACAAACCAACAAAAGTGAACATAGAAAAGTATATTCAATGTCAACCTATGCATCTGATCAAGGAGTTATGCAATAAAATAAGAGTAATTTTATGGGAAAGGGACATGCCAATGTATTATATTAATTGAAAGTAGAAGATACAACCGGATCGCCTTGATGTCACAAGCTTCCTTTCAGTGACCCTTGGTTCCAACACACACACTTGCTCTATACTTGCATGAAGAAGATCCAATACAACTTGGTGGGCCAAAAAGAGTCTCCAAGATTATATCCAAGCAGGGTTCTTCACACAATTCTTTCACCAATTCTCCATTCAATCTTTCTTAACCTTTTCCATGAGAATCCTTTCAATATATAGGAGAAGGAGAGATGGTTACATGGATGAGGATAATCCCACTAAATTTGATAAGTCAGTAGGATGCCAACCATGTGAATGCCAACTCATTTTCTATAAGATCCCCTTCTAGAACCTTTGTGACCTCTTCTCTTTTTCAAGCTTAAAAACAGGTTCACACCCTATCTATGGAGCAGACTGCGAACAATTCGCACCCCAAGTGTGGGTTGCCTGGGAGAATGGGGGATTTTCACACCCTGTAACACAAGCAGCCTGCGAACTCACCTTAAAAATGTGTTTTTGGAAGAAGATAGCAGTCACTTTTCTCAGGCAAAATGTCCTTGTGGGAGCCTGAATACATCACTTGTAGAAACATCACCAGAGTGACCAAAATCATGTGTAACAACACCTCAGAGATAGAATAACAGTTTCCACCAACAGAGATCAACCCTGATTGCATGGAACAATAATTCACTGACAATATCGTGGAAACACATGTCAAGGGAACTCATCAACAAAATCTTCAGCTTTATTAGGTTTTCAAAGCAAGGCAACTCCTACACCAAGGAAAGTAGCTCACCTAAGGCCAAATTCAGCAGAAGTTTCCTCATCTAATGGGTGAACTCAACACAATGGGGACCATTGATTCCTAAGGAAGGAGGATTGATCTATATGGATAGAAGTGGCCACCCACCTCTTCCAACTGCCTCACATATAACTTACATCTTTGTCTTTACATTTTTTATCTTGCCAGTTGTTTTCTATCTTTTTGGGTCCTAAACTTCTGGGGCTATTTTGAGGCCCTAAACAACGTTTTTTGGGCCCACCATAGTCCCATTATAGACAAATTCAAAGTGTGACAGCATAATGTGTAGTCCTCGGATAAACTTTTGCAACATGTTATCATGCACCTAAAACAAAGATCGTATGCAAAATTTACGACCCCATGAAGTTGATGTACCAACTTACCCCATCGGGGCCCACATGACTTTTGGCGCTTCATATCCTAGGATTAGGTTTTTGGATGTCTAGGGTCTTCTATTTACTTATTGATGCTAAAAAAGGAGTGGAGTCCTCATTGTAATGTGCTCAGACAAATGTGTGTAGACGCCACATCTCTTCTTAAAGATTAGCTACCACCATTCGAGCAAGATTGTTTTCATTCTTTATTTTACAATTTTAGCATATTTCTAATTTAATAGAAGTTAAGTTCCATTGTATCTTTGTTATTTTTCTATGTATATATTTGTTAATGTTATATATCTTTGTTTCATTTCATTATGCTCATAAATATGGATCATGGATGGCCATGTATTGGAATAAATAAGTCGATGGATGTCAGTAAAGCAGCCTACAACCAGTCACACCTGGTGCTACTTTCTAGGCACGACCATGATGGAAAAAAATAGATCTAGCTCAATTGTTTCATATTTTTTGTGGTTTTACTGATGGAGGGAGGATGTTGGATTTTGTAGGACAAGCTCTCATCATGATCCAATGGAAGGATCATGAGAATGATGCAGATGAATTGGTCGCGATGGGATACCAATATACTTTAGAAGTGTTACTAGACTATGTGTTGTTGAATTCTTTTCTTTGTCAGAAGATCATAACCTCAGTTACCAGCGATGTTGGTGGCATTATGGAACCCAAACAATTATTACTTCATAGTAGTAAGAATTGATTGATGATATAAGTCGAGGGCATATATTTCATTGTCAGGTTTCCAAAGTGCGGTGTGCCAATGATCTTGGCATATGGTCCAAGTGGATCAGAGCCATCAGTAGTGATTATGTGTCAAAATATTGTCAGTCAGGGGAAAGGAAGACAAGTAACAATATTCCTATTAGAAATTTAATCGATCTACCACTACGGATGATCCTTTCTATGATTACCATGGTGGTCGGATATACTACACCCCATATTGCTTCAAAAAGGTCATAACCAATATGTATTAGAGTGTCTCAACCCTGAAATTTGCAATTGGTTCTCAAGTGTGTTGATGAATATCAAGGATCAACTAACAAGGTACAGGAAGGGTTGACTGAAGTAGTTTGGATATGGATCCATTTTGGTGGATTTAATTTTAGAGAGTATCCCAATGATGAGGCCATATGTAATGGCACAATAATGAACTCTGAGATATTTGAAACTGATGTGATAGGATGTTTGGATGGTGCACCTAGTGGGAGGCCAGTAGGAGAGATGGTATGGTCCTAACTAGGTGTATTGGTGGAATCATCAAATTATTTTCATTGAGGGTTTTCCATGTGAGAGAACTAACCTTCATCAAGACCTTGAGCTTCCACTGTCCATTGAAGAACACATGGACCCTCTTGGTAAGAATGCAAGTGTTTTTCTTGGTAAATGTTTTCAAGTTTTATGTTCTTTTGGGGTTTTTTGAGTATATATATTATTTTTTTTGGTTCAAGAGAACTAATCCAATTGTTTTCATGATGAAAATGTAGTATCATCATGTCTGGAAGAGTGGGGTATATCCTGCCATAGAATTAGTGATGAGGATTAAGAAGAGGAGGAGTAAGATGCTAACAACCTCAAAGAGGTGTGGAGGAACCTAGAGGTGTGTTGCCACATGCTATTTTGGGGAAATGTCTAGCAATTATCAAGATAGTTTAAAAAGGGAGTAGAAGAGAAGAGCGCTCCAAAAATCAGAGAAACATAGTGTGTCACAAATCAGGGAAAAGAAGCATGTCAAAAATCAGGGAAAAGTAGTGTGTCGGAAATCAGGGAAAACCAGTGCGAGGAAGAGGAAAGTCAAAGGAAGAAAGAAGAATGTGGCACAACGAGGAAACAGTTGGATCCTGGAAAAACCATGCATAGGAAGTTAGAATGTGGAAAAACATAATCCACTTAGGGTTAGATTTTTGGTCATTGATGTAAAGGGTTTTAACCCATTTTTGTAGTATAAATATGTATTGTAAGATCTGAGGATGGGTATTTTTGGCTAGTGATCATCAGAGTTGTCTTGGGAATCTTTGAGTTGTGAAGAAAGTACTTTATGAGTGATGAACAATTAGTCTTTGATGAGTGGCTAGTTTTGGTTGAGAGTTGTATAGTTATTATTGAGTCAGTTTTGAGAGGGAGATGTATTATAACTAAGATTCGGGTTACAAGCTATGGATCTTAGTGCAACCTGGTCAGCCTCACACCAAATACTATTTGTAATGTATGCAGTGCAGGAACTTGATGATGAATAATAAAGAAGTGAAGAATGTCATATCTTTGTGGATGTGGTCCGGGGGGGTGAACCACGGTAAAACTTGTGTCACTATGTGGAATGTTTATTTTATGTGTTGCAATGGTTTATGATAAATGAATGAATCTATTAATGGTAAAATGTAGCGCACACTAGATTATTTATGATATTTACTACAGAATGAATTTTAATGGATGCAAATAGTTACAGAATGGTAGATCTGGTTGATGATGTCTTAGAATGGTATATCTAATATATTATGTAGTAATAAATAATGTTGTAACACCCCAAAGTAGCGTCCCTTCCACGACTGCAAACATCTAGGTCCTCCATTCAACTATAAGCCATCTCAGGTGAGACCATGTTGTGCACTCTGTGTGTAGTGTTTCCTTCTGGTCTCCAGAAGGGACGATGGTTTTCAGGATTTTTTTGGAAGCCTAAATTATAACTCAATTCATCCGACATATCCAACAAATGTTTTTATTTCCATCTAGAATCCATAAGAACAGTTTGGAGGGGACTTGTTGAAAAGGATAGTTAATAAAATGCAATATTAGAAATGGATGTTTAGACCATGGAATCTGACTAAAGAGGAAATTGAACTATGGTTAAAAACAAAAGAGCTTGATTTTGCATAGAAAGACAATAGAAACTTCATGTATACATCGCGCCAATATTTGGACAGATATGTGTTCACTGATATTCATGAGGCATTTTTCTATTATTTTCCACATTTGCTACAGGAGTGGATATTGAGGTTGAAGGAAAGTCATCCAACTAACTGGGTAAGACTAGTAGAGTGGACTATTGATAATATTGTGTGTTTGAAAAGAGTCAATAATAAATTCACTCGTGGCATTGATTTTTAGCTAGACAGTATTATTGCAGGATTCATCATTGAGTTTGCAGTCGATACAGTGAAGTCATACACTGTTGCAGAGAAATATTTCTTGAAGGGTCCAAGAGGAAGGTATATTATGTCACTTTACACCTCGATCAATATTGTATTTCTTGATAAAGGTGTGATGACAATAGAGTCATAAAACTAAACAACTCTCCATGCATGGGGGGACTAGGGGAATCACTAACGATGATCTAAGATATGGAGAGGGACTTGGATAGAGGTTTTAAGAAGGAATAAATGGACCCCATTATGATGGATGAATATCATATCAAGGAAATAATGTATAGAGTGAGAATGATGTGCAGCGAAAGACCCTACCAAGATAGGATTAATAAGAAAAAGAGGGTGATAGTTGACTAAGAAGGCTTGTAAAGTGATGAAGAATAAGTAGAGGATGTCCATGCTATGGCGAATATTGAGGAAATATTGCATGCCACATATGAGAGGAAAACCAAAGGTCAAGGGTCCATCGCGGAGGAAGGATCTCAATTCCATATCAGAATTAGTGTGGAACCCATAACCCCGTGTGTGACCAAGACATCAGAGAAGAAAGAATCTCTTACAAAAATAGAAATTAGTAGCAGAAGGATTTTAGTAGGATGAGGGTATAGAGGAATTTTAAGTAGAAGTAAAAGTTCAGCGAGAAGTAGTCAGGTATCTACACTACACAGAGGTGGTAGTACAGAAAACTTTACAATGGCAGGAGTAGATCCAACTATCCGGTTACCAAAGTTTCATGGAGAAGGGTCGAAGGACCCAGAGAAGCATTTATTTATTTGTGAAAATATTTGTGCAAATAAACAGATCACGGATGAAGATACAGAAGTAGCGCATCTTGGAATTACATTCATATACTATGCACTACACTAGTATATGTGTCTCATATTAAACAGTCCACAATGAGCACCTACAACCATCGCAAATGTGAAGAAGGCATTAATCAATGAATTTTCATGACCTAGTTCATAAGATTAGTATATGAACAAGATGATAGATATCAAACAAAATCCAAGTGAGTCGGTTTGGGAATTCGACCAAAATTTCAAATGGTTCAAAGGTAAGTTGAAGTATCCTATAACTTATATGCAACATAGACACTTATTTGTGAATTCATTATTGCCACATTTAAAGTATCTATTGAGGCAACATAAGTTCCAAACTCATGTTGAGACTCTGTAGGAAGCCCTATAATTAGAATAGAATCAGTATAAACATACATATCTAGTTGCAGAAGAACTGAGAGCGGATCTCAAGAATCTAAAATTTTGTTTGAATCATAATACGGGTAAGGAAAAGAGGGGAGTTGTTTGGTTTACCTTATTTAGAACAAAAGGACATCATAAGAATGAGTGCTTGACATTTCATAGTACTTGGGAGAAGGAATTCCAAATCACTTACCCATAGGAGGAGATCCATGGTGTGAAACATGTAAGACACATGGGCATGATCCCTATCATTGTTCCATGATGCAAAAGTTTCAAACAATACCGAAGAGTAACTTGTGTAATTTTTGCAAGTTTGTAGGACATGGGGACAAGGATTGTAGAACCTTGGAAATTATGAAGGAGAGCACCTTAGATACTTATAGGGTGCAGGATGAATTAATGACAGGACAACAAGTGTATCAGTTTATATATCCACTACAGTATAATAACACACAGTAGTTTATAGTGCCACTACAGTATAATAACACACAATAGTTTACAACACCACCACAATATAATAATGCACAAAAATACAATCAAGTACCACAATATAATACATCACGTGCAGATAATAAGGTAACAGAGGAGGATTCATAAGAGGTCATGGAGGAAGAGGATTTGGAGGAGGTATAGGACCAGTAAGTTGTCACAATTTTCAGAAACTTGGACATTATGCAATGCATTGTCCATATCCACCAATGACATGTGTGTATTATCACGCAGCAGATCACAATATAGAAGATTGTCTGACACTATTAAAAAAGGTACAGGAAAAGAGGAATCAGAATAATCATAATTTTTAATGGATTGTCATTGAAGCTAGAGAGGATGGGAAAAATATCAACATGGTTACTTGAGGAGGAACCAAAATAGGAGCAGATGAAGCTAATCAGAATAAAGGCTAGTACCAGTGGATCAAAAAGAACACGAGAGCTGAAAAATATTTTGATGCACAGAAGGAAAAGCAAACATTCAAGCAATCCAGACAAGATATTTTGCAGGAGAATATTGCTTCTACTTCAGGAACAAATCTAGGAGATGATGTACCAGTATATAATATGCATATTCAATTTGATCATACCAACAGAGATCAGTGTTCAAAAAGGTCAATAATCTAATAAATATTTTGGTATCTTGTGTGAAGTTATTGAATGATCAATCATCTCTACATGTATTGCAAAGTATGTTAGAAAAATGTAATTACGGAGAAGGGGTAAAGACAATAAATCATGTTCATAGAAAGGGGAGAACAAGTAGGGATTTTAGATTGAATTCAAACATTGGATAATTTAACATGGGTGACATAATAACAGATATGGGATCTAAAGTAATTGTTCTTACTAAGAAAACATGGGAATCCATGGGGGAACCTACACTAGGATATTCACCTATTCAGTTGAAACTGGAAAATAAACATAGAGTGGTACCAATTGGTATATTGAAAGGCATACTAGTGGATTTAGATGGTGTGTGAACTATGGCATACTTTGAGGTCATTGATATAGTGGACAATACTACACCTTATCCAGCATTGTTGGGACTGGATTGGGCATTTGATAATCAGGCTATCATTAATTTGAAGACCGTGAAGATGATTTTTGAATTAGGAGAACATAGAGTTATAACACCATTGGATTATTCAGAAGGTGGAAGATATGTTGAACCTGGGATAGAAAAGTTCATTATAGAAGAGATAAACCAATTGTATAGAACTATCATGCACGAGGAAGATTACATTAACCCAACAATGGATGGAATGCTTAGTTGTAGAACCATCAATACTTGTGCTTGATATTCTAACACCAGACTAGAAAATTGGTAGCAATTCTTACATGAGATATCTACCAGAAGATGTGAAAGAATGGCGTGCGCGCTAAGATGGGTTGGTATAGAGGTAAGAGAACCTCCAACTTTTTATCGTCAAAATGATTTGGGAGATTTCTTAAGAAAGTTTGAATTAGAAGTCATGGAAAATCATAGGATATTATCTTTATATATTTCCTTGAAAGCAACACATGCATATTGATGGGCTACTCACAAGGAGAAGATCAATGATTTTGGTACTAATGCAAAAGATTACTACGCATAATATTTGGCACGGAGTAGGAGAATAAATATGTGCATAAATATGATGGAATAGGAAAACCCAAAGAACATGTAGACAGATGCATAACCCAGTGGAGATGAGTACCACCAAAGGAATGGCCACATCACATCATTCATACATTGGAAGGCATATCAAGAAATTGGTACACAGAGTTGGAATTGCATAGGGGAAGTGTAAATTGGGAAGGTTTACAACAGAACTTTCTGATCACATTTGCATTTGAACATGAGAATCCCACGATAGATATAGTATTGACGTTGATAAAGAAAAATATCTTTGAAGAACCTAGGGTTGAAATTGTGACAGCCTTTCAAAATCATAATCAACAGATAGTCAGACAATTGTTACATTGTTACCACGTCGTAGAAGATGATCCAACAGAAGAAAACCCATGTGATATTCAGATAACATAAGTTGAAGGGGAAAGAGAAGTAGAAGGTCCACAGTTACAGTCAGAATATTTTTTTGCACCATTGAATATTAATAAACTCAAAATTATATTAGAAGAGAATGCAAAGATTGCAAGTATTGGTGACTATTGGGATAACCAAACAGTGGAAAGAATAACAAAAATATTGTACAAGTATAGTGATCTATTTCCAACAAAGTTTTCAAATATGAAATGGGTAGCAGGAGAAATTGGAGAAATGAAGATTCCTCTAAGACAATATGACAAACCAATAAGACATAGACCCTATAGGTTGAATCCAATATATAAACATAAATTTAAGGCAAAGATTGATAAAATGTTAGAGGTTGGTATAATAGAACCTGTTGAAGAATTTGAGTGGATTATCCCTATGGTAGTCCAGTGGAAGAACCAAGGGGGAATAAGGATCTTTGTAGACTTGAGGAAGTTGAATGATGCATTTCTGTATGATCCCTTCCCTACTCCATTTACATATGAATTATTGGAGAATGTAGGAGAACAAGAAGCATACTCACTTACTAATGGATTTTCAGGGTATCATCTAATCAGACTAGCACCAGAGGATCGTCATAAGACTAAATTTTCAACAAAAAGTGGGTTATATCAGTACACAGTGTCATTTGGATTAAATAATTCCCCTGCTATTTTTTCAAGGGTAGTGGTAGTTGTATTTAAAGATTTCATACATAAATTTTTGGAGGTTTATTTGGATGATTGGACAATATTTAGCTTATTGAAGGATCATGTTGAAGAGTTAAGATTGATGTTGGATAGGTGTAGACAGTGCCAAATTTCATTAAAGATTAAGAAGTGCATATTCAGTGCACCATTTGGAATCTTTCTAAGGCATGTGGTGTGTGAACAGGGTCTGTTGGGTGATCCTACCAAGATTGTTGTTATTATTAATTTACCATCATCTAAGTCAATGCACCGATTAAGAGATACACTTGGTCATACAAACTATTATAGGAATTGTATAAGGATCTATGCACATATTACTGCGCCTATGGAGAAATTGTTAAAGAAGGATATCAAGTTTCAATGGAATGATGAGTGCCAGAAGAGTTTGGAAATATTGAAGGAGAAAATGGTGACAACACCAATTTTGGTGTTTCCAGATTGGTCAAAAGAGTTCCATGTTCATGTGGATGCATCTAAAATATCACTTGGAGCAATAATAACACATCCAGTAAAAGTTGATCTAGATCACCCAATAGAACTTGCAAGTAGAAAAATGTTAGATTAAAAACAGAATTACAATATAGCGGAAAGAGAAGGTTTGTCTATGGTTTATGCACTAAAAAAGCTCAAACATTATTTGTTAGGATAAAATTTTAAAATGTTCATAGATCACTCTGCTCTTATATATTTGGTCAACAAGCCAATGTTGGGGGGGGAGAATATGTAGATGGTTGTTGTTATTTCAAGAATTTGATTTTGAAGTAGGTGTGAAACCTAGAAAACTAAATGCAAGGCCAAGTCATTTATCCAAGATAACTAATGGAGAGGAACCAAGTAGCTTGGAGGAAATTTTTCCTGATGCACAACTCTTTTCAGTGCAGATTGTTGATGAAGATTTTGCTAACATTATTGAATTTTTTAGTACAGAATTTTCCCCAAAGGAATATAATACTGTGCACAAAAATAATTTGGTAATTAGGACTATGGAATACCAAATTATTGCAAGACACTTATATAAACTAGGTGCAGACAATATTTTAAGGAGATGTGTTATGGAACATTAATGCTCTATCATCTTAGCAGAAGCACATGAAGGAATATTTGGAGGACACTACGCCGGAAATAATATTGTGCAGAAGATATTGCACGTGGAACTATGGTGGCCAATAGTTTCAAAGGATGCAAAGGAGTATTGTCATAATTATGATTTCTGTCAGAGGGTTGGAAATCCATCTAGGAAGGATGAGATTCCCCTTAGACCTCAGGTAACTTTGAAAATGTTTGAAAAGTGGGAAGTAGATTTTGTAGGACCAATTAATGCACTAGCTAGAAGATTAGGAGTATGATATATCATTACAGCGACAAAATATTTAACCAGATGGGATGAGGAAGTAGTAGTAAAATATTGCAACACAGATACTACCACACACTTTCTTTTTGAAAAAGTAATTACAAGAATTCAATTCCTTAGAATTCTGATGAGTGATCAAAGAACTCATTTCATCAACAATACCATCCATGAACTAACTGAATAATTTGATATATATCATTACAAGAGCACTCCATACCATTCTCAGGATAATAGAATAGTGGAAGCATTGAACAAGATATTGGAGAGTGCTTGAACTAATATTTGCAATCTAAAGAGGGATGATTGGGATTTGAAGATACCAACATTATTATGGGCTTATATAACTACATGCAAGAAATTGATAGGGAAGACACCTTTCAGATTGGTGTATGGATAGGAAGAAGTAGTGCCTTTGGAGTATTTGATACCTAGTGTATGCATTGCATCCATTACAAATATGACAGAAAGAGGTGCGGCTCGAGAAAGATTGTCTCAACTCATGGAATTAGAAGAACACGTGATTATGGTTGGTTTCCATAAGGAAGTATAGAAATCAAAGGATAAAGCTTGGAATGATGGGAACATTAAGAATACAAATTTTAAGGAAGGATATCTAGTTCCCCTCTATGACAACAATTATTTGCAGCACCCACGAAAATTCAGGATGCATTGGTTAGGGACATATGAGATAAAGTTTGTCACAGATGGAGGTATTGTGCAGTTGCAGGATCTAAAAGGAAAAGAGCTTCAAGGATTGGTGAATGGAAGTCGATTGAAACTATATAGGGGCATTCAACCTAGTAAACCTAAGTATATGCAGTGCAGAGAATTAGAGTTGTACATAGTGTATATAGTAGGATTTAAAAGAGAAAAACAAGAAAAAAAAATGGGAAAAACAAGAAAAATACAAAAAGAGATAGTAGATGGATAAGTGGTAGACAGAAAATAAGATGATACAACACCCAACAGAAGCTAATATGTGTTATGACAGGACCTGAAGATACTACACACCAGAAAATGGTGACTAGGAAGAAAGTGTAGCGCATCGAAATAGAGAGTGGTTGAAAAAGGAAAACGAGTGATCGGAAATGTACAGCTCGACAGAGCATTTATGATGGGACTTATAAAATTGGAAAACTTGCAAGGAAAGATTCATTGTGAAATTATGCAGACAAGAGCTAAGGATGAAAACATAAGGGAGAAAAGGTATTTTTGAGTGGTCAGTGAATATTCAAAGAAAATTTTTCAGGATTTAGAAGAATGGTACTACCGAAGGTTGGAGCTCCTAGTCGAACTACAAGGAAAACATGTAGCACCATGAGATCTCCATAGGGGAAAGCCAAATAAACAAACCTTATTCAATCGTAGGGAGTGGTAGATGTGGATTCCATTCCTTCACCTGTTATCAAGCCATTTATTCCTACCATGGTCAAAGAACAGGATCCAGTGATAGAATAAATGGAAGTTGACTTTCAAAATGACACACAAAACCTTACACAACAACTTGGGTTAGGTGCATCTCAGTAGATGAATGAGGGATATGATCAGAAAACAGAGTCATATGAGCCAAGAGGACAGGCCAAAGTATCACAATAACCTATGACAGAGCTAGTGCCTCAATCATAAGAATGAGTACAGGTGGAGGATATCATAGGAAAAAAAAAAATTCAACGTAGAAGAAGAAGAAATGGATGTGCACCAAGAAGCAGGGCCATCGACAGTGACAGAAATGAAAAAGGGAAAAAATATAGTACAAAGATCACCACACAAGAAGAAATAAGTAACATTGACACTACCACGCATACCCTAAGGATTCATTATCCTTCCTAACATATTAGGACATGTGGAGAAATTGAGGCATGTGGATTAAGATATTTCTGACAGGGACAAGTTCCTTGAATTCACACCACAAGTTTATATGGAGAGAAAAGGCACAGATCCAATAGGATATCCAATTTTAGAGCCAAAGAAGTGGATTGCATCATTGTATAATACAGGTATCATGAACCCATTGGATATTCCCCACTTTGGGATGGGAAAAGATGTGAACAATTGTGTGACAAAAAATTTGCATTGGTGCATGGGGGTGTTCTATGTATGGACAGGTCGGTCTCAATAGATGTAGATCTGATTTCAGAAATCATTCTTTTTCCAACAAATGAAGAAAATCCAGAACAATATTTAGATGACAAGACAAAGGAGAAGACCGTGGTAGAGGAAATAAAGAAGAAGTATAGCAATGACAGAGGATCAAGGGGGTTAATAATTAACAGGATCAATGAACCAGTGACCATATTGGCAATGAATTTCATGGCACGTAATATGTTAAGGAAGTGTCATAAGGAAGAAGCTCCAACAGCAATGATAGCAGCAGTGGCGTAGCGCACAAACGGGAGTTTACTCACTTGGGATCCTATTTACTTAATTTAATTTTGGATGACTACAAGGATGCATAGGATCTGGGAAAAAAGTTCCATTATGCATGTTTTATTATATTAATATATTTGGTGGGTTGGGAAGAACCCAAATACAGTGGATTATACCAACGGATAGAAAAGTTTCACGCAACTAAGTATACAACATTATGGCATGCCTTAGATGCAAAATAAAGGAAGGAAAAATCCAACATGTTTTCTATGTATTTTGACAAGATACATGAGAAGTTGGTTGAGACATGGAGGATACCACAAGAAGTGGTCGAAGACCATAAAAACATAGCAAACTTTCAGGTGTCCAAACACAATATGTGGATTCAATCCAAGATGGATCCCAAGAACAATTGGTTACAGATGAGGTATTGTGTGGCAGGAGAAGAGGTTCAATGGGCTATGAAAGACTGACATAAAGAATGGAAAGTACCAGTGGTTTCCAAGAAGGCATCAAAAGGTAAGTACCAAGAAGAAGTTGGCCCATCGCAGAAGTCAAACAATCAAACAACAAATACAAAGAAGAAAACATAGTGTACGAAGGAAATAGGGAGGATCGAAATAGTTATAAATCCAATGCAGAAGAACCCTATCCCCATGCCTTGAATTTTGGAGAAGGACTGCACGGAAGTAATAAATGGAGGAGTGCAAAAGGAGATGAATGTTCCTACGCAGGAGGAACTAGGAGGAAGTGGAGACGTCTTGGACATGGACATACCAACTAATACATCACAGAAAGAGACTTTGTCGATGAAGAGAACATCCTTGCAAGTAGCAGACCAACACAAGAATATGAATGTGCACAAGAGCATCCCTGAGATTATGTTGACAAAATATGATGTAGATTTAGTCACGGAGAAGGTGCAGGACCATGCAATAAAGGCATGGTATGATAATGAAAAGTAGTGAGAAGAGATCATTAAGAAGCTGACAGAGGTGAAGGATACATTGGAGCAACTACAAATCCATATAGCACAATAGAAATAACAGGCACCATAAAAGTAGACTTATCAAGAAAGGATAGTTCTAGAGAAGGAAACGATACAAATTATAGCATTGGGGAAGGAATATTTAGGACATGTTACAGATTGATGACAATACAACACAAAATTAGTTAAAATACATATATCACTTGGACTTGGCACTGCCGAAGGTCCCCACGAAGGCGCTATATAAACTTCAAGTCAATGTTGTGTAGGAGATTCAATCAAGGGCTCACACATAGATGCAACAGATTTACAATTGGCTAAGGTATTAAGTGATACATTGAAGATAACAATCGATGAGGTGTAGGTTGACAAGGAGGAAACAAATCAATGTGCGGAGAAGATAGAGAAATGGGTAGAAGAAGCGTTCAAGACAATTCCTAACAGTGAGCAAGAAGGAGAGAAATTACAAATAGAAGAGAAGATTGAAAAGATAGCACAGGAAATGGAAAATTATAAAATCCAAATCACAGAGTTGATGGCACTCCTACAAACAAGCACCCCACCAGAAGTTAGATCACAAAAGGTGCAATAGGTGACAGGTCATAAAGAGAAAATTGCATAGATCATCCAGGAAATCACATAGATATATGATAGAAGTGCACAATTATCGACTCATCTGTAGGAGGATGAGAAACTACAAGACTTAGACAATAAATAATAAAGACTAGACACTACAGTACATGACTTGAAGAAAAAACAAAAGACAATGACAATATCAGATAGATTGAGAAGTGTGTAGGAGTTGAGGAACTTGCAGGCAAAGTTGAAAGTTATACAGGCAGAAAAGAAGTCGAGAAAGGCTCAGTAGGAGCCACTGCAATAAGGTGCAAAGTAGATACTAATAGAGATTGATTCAACCAAAGGGAATATTGAAAACATTAGCTTGGATACTGAATAATTGATAAAGGAACATATCACTGCATAGAATTTGGAGTCTGCAACAGAGAAGAGGGAATAGATAAAAGCTCGAGCTAAAGACATTCCAGGAATATTCCAAGAGTTGGAGAAGTCAATGAAGGATGCAAATACTACCTAAGTGGCTCAAGATGAGCCACAGGTGATTTTTTGGGTCCTTTTGGCACAGGCTATCTTGGAAAAATGCGTAGAAATTAGGGAGACATCTAGAAAATGGACTAGAAAAGGAGTGCACGCTAGAAATAAAGGAAAAGGATGGCGCCGAAAATCAGGGAAAAGAAATGCACCAAAAATCATGGAAAAGAAGTGCACCAAAAATCATGGAAAACTAGCACAAGGAAGATGAAATTCAAAGGAAGAAAGAAGGATGTGGTGCGATGAGGAAATGGTTGGATCATGGACCAGTCGCTCGTGGGAAGTTAGAATGTGGATAAAACTAATCCACTTAGGGTTAGGGTTTTGGTCATTGATGTAAAGGGTTTTAAACCACTTTTGTAGTATAAATATGTATTGTAATATCTGAGGATGGGTATTTTTGGGTTGTGATCATCAGAGTATGTTTTGGGGATATTTGAGTTGTGAAGAAAGTACTTTTTTAGTGATGAACAATTAGTCTTTGATGAGTGGTTAGTTTTGGTTGAGAGTTGTGGAGATAATATTGAGTTAGTTTTGAGTGGGAGATGCATTGTAATTGAGGGTTTGGTCACACGTTGTGGATTTTAGTGTGAACTGGTTAGACTCACACGGAATATTATTTGTAATACGTGTTGCATAGGAACTTGATGATGAATAATAAAAAATTGAAGAATGTTAGATTTTTGTGGATTTATCCCAGGGGGGTGAACCACAGTAAAACTTGTGTCACTGTGTGGAATGTTTATTTTATGTGTTGTAATGGTTTATGATAAATGAATGAATCTGTTAATGGTAAAATGCAACGCACACTAGATTAGTTATGATATTTACTCTAGAATGAACTTTCATGAATGAAAATAGTTACAAAATGGTATATCTAGTTGATGATGTGTTAGAATGGTAGATATAATATATGATGAAGAAATAAATAATGTCTAAACACCCCACAGTAGTGTTCCTTCCACGAATGCAGACATCTAGGTCATGTAGTCACCTATAATCCCTATCAAGTGAGATTGCAATGTGCACTTTGTGTACAACATTATCTTCTAGTCTCCAGAAGGGCTGATGGTTTGTAGGGTTTTGTTGTAAACCTAAAGTATAACCCAAGTCAGCCCACATATCCAACAAGGGTTTGACTATGAGGGTGTCCCCCATGCACATGGAGGAGATTTTGCCTAGACTATAGAATCACATGGTGGGCATGTCTAACCCATTCATGTGTCTTCATAGGCATGCATCCCATGTAGTGGTATGTTACCATGAGGCCCATACTCCTCAATATGACTACAGGATATTCTCCTAGTTTTGTATTGCGGCATGTAGTAGTGAATGACTAATATCTATCATGATAGGTTATGTGGCCCAATTTTGTAACCCACACTAGTTTT
>SNQJ01S0150641.1:0-10498 GCA_010110895.2 Picea sitchensis
TGTTATGCCCCTGTTGTTGTTGTTGTCCTCCTCTTTGTGGCTCTCTAGGGCGGTTCCTGAGTCTGAGTCCACAATACTCGACCAGGGTCATGTCTTGATGGAAGTCACGACCCAATGTTGCATACTCCCTCCTATACTCTACAATGTCCTCTGCCTGAGTGGGCGGCCTCTGTGTTATCGGTTGTTGTGCTGCTACTGGGGGTTCCCTTTGGAAAATGGGGAACAATGGCTTGGGAATCCTACTCGAAGAGGTGTATGTGCCCGCAAAATGCAAGTTTTCTTTCTATTTTTTATTTGTTGAAATCGCACAGAGAAAAGACCATACGAAGAAAAGAAAACACTTTCCGCTTTGTTTTTTATTTGCCAAGATCGTATAGAGCGCATGGAAAAGAGCATAAGCAAATAAGAAAGGGTAGCAGACCGAGAATAAAAAAAACTGAAATATTAACTCAAAAAAAAATTAAAATGGCATATTTCGACTTTTTACCTTCGGATCTGACAAAAATGGTCGTATTATGGGAAAACAGAAACCTTTTTGAGTGAAACGAAAAGTGTTTCTAACTGAAAGAAACGTTTCAGAAGTAATGAAATAGTTCACTCGGCCCAAAATGCACAGAAATAGCAGAGCCCGGAAATGCGGCAACATAGGTTCAAGATCTCGATCAACAACAGGAGCAGACCTTCAAACGAGCTCTAATACCATGTTCGAGAAAATAGGTTATTCCACATAAGAAGAACACCTTAAGTAACCACTCACACAACCAGATCAAAGATCATAACACTAATGTTTTTACATGGTTAAAACCCACTAGGAGGGAAACAATTCACGACCCCAACCAATGTGGCAACTTGAGGCAATATATTAATGCAAAAGAAAAATTTGTACATAATAGAGTTTCTCACAATCGATCTTCAGCAAATGACACTCCATGCTCTTTAAATAGAGATCATGGACCAATCGGGTGCTAAGCCACGGATCAGTAGTCGTTAGTATTGAGGATAATATGAGTCATCAGATCACTCTATGTCTAGAACTTATCGTGACGGTCAGATTACATAATTACAAATGCATACTAAGTTTTATCTAAAAACACACTAGACCAGATTGATCTTAACTAACTCCTAAATGTCTAAATATCCTAACAACTTCCTAAATGTCTAAATATCCTAACAACTTCCATGGTAAATTCCATCTCTTCATAGGCTCATGCACTCTGAGACTGAACTTCAATTACTATGAACTCAGACT
The DNA here is from genome assembly GCA_010110895.2 of Picea sitchensis. Lineage (NCBI taxonomy): Eukaryota > Viridiplantae > Streptophyta > Pinopsida > Pinales > Pinaceae > Picea > Picea sitchensis. The sequence goes on from SNQJ01S0150641.1 coordinate 1,250, forward strand.
CAATCAATTCCTCCAGATATTCCTGTTCTAATATGATGTTGGATTTTGGAGCACACAATAAAGAAAAAAAGAACCATGATAAATACAGACTCATAAAATATGTGTTTACTACATTGGAGTTATCGAATACATTGATATTGATTCTCTTGTATTTGATTCATATGTAGTTACACTACCTTAATGCCCTAATTGTCTTTTCTTAATTACACCTATTAAACTTAATGGCTTCCATAATGATTTTTTAATATTAAAGTCACTTATAACTTATCTAACGTGCCTTTATTACATTTTCATTACATAGTCATATTGGAGCATTATACTCCAACAAATAATACTAAGAATCTGTGGATTATAATGAAAAAAATTATATTTTATAAAAGTTCATTTTACAGCCAGTAAACATAGACACGTAGAGCCAAAAGCGATTCTAGTGACAATGAGAAATAGCAAAAAGAAATAACGCCATAGCCATCCTGCACTATCAAGTTGATTTCACAAAGTGCTTTTATTTACAGACTTTTTATGAACTAGGAACATATGGCATTAGACAAGCAATGTACAAATTAGACTAGCATTATACCTTTTGATTTCAAGGCCTGGAAAATTTCATCTATATCATCAATGTGGCGCAGAAGATCCTGTAAAGCTGCAAGATCCTGAAATGAAAATTTTCATATAAGTCCATAAATTTGATCACTGGAAAAGAATTCCCTTAGAATATGAGAAGTAAAAGAAAGACGTCAAACCTGTGCACGATGCCCCTCAAGAAATTTACGGAACATGAAAACAAGTCCCAGGCCAACAAAAACTGAAGATGCAGATGTTGCTCCTAAAATGATATAGAATGCATTAGGTGAAGCCTCCAGCCCACTGCAAAGGACATTATTTAAGGTCATAAAGCCAATTCCTGGTAAGACTTTTTTCCTAGGAAGTGTTGGAAACTGAAAGAGATAACATGTTAGAAAACAGTTGTATCACTGGTGCACATGTATATAAAATAAACCGCAATGTGTGAAACCAACTGATTAGATCCATGTTACCAAGTGAGCAAACAACAATGGAAGTATACCTAACCAGGTTCATTCCAAAGAAGCTTGCAGGAACAGTGGCTCTGCCATCAGAAAAATGAATAAGCACACACATCATAAGTGAACTAACAAATTCCGAAAGGAAAAGCCGTTTGCTGTTTTCCTAGCAGGTTCAAATGCCATGAGAATAAAACGTTAAAACACGTAGTACTTGTTATTGTTCCATGAAACAAAATTAAGATTCAAAAACCCTTACAGGCTAAAAGATAGTGTCGCCATTGAAATAAAAAGGTTCATGCGTATTATTTGATTTCTGGTTGTATCTAATGTAAGCTCCCAGACCTGCAATACCAACAAAATATGTAATTAAGAATGATAAGTGGATGCCTACAAGCTGCAACACAACAAAAATCTGGTAAAGAAAACATCGGCAAAATGGATTTTAAAATTGGTAACATTTTTAAAAGCTAACCAAATTCATACCTCTTGTGCTGAATCAATACCCTTCCTTAGCTCTTCAACCACACCCCCTGCATCATCAACCTAAAAAATGACATATTTTGTTAAAATCCTAGAAGACATCTATAGTTGTCCAAAATGAAAATGACACTTTGCAGATATTGTACTCTAAAATCTTACAGTACTATCAAGAAACTTAGTAATCACAAAACCAGAAAATAAGGGTCGCTGAAGTTGGTATAAACAATTAAATAAATGCTATTCATCTAAGCTACCACACTGCTCTGTAGAAAGGATCCTATCTAGGAAGTTACATCAACAATTAACCTTGAATTACTTGCACCTGAAGTTTTCATTACTGATAAGAGGTTATTGGACATAACCGGATAGAAAGTTTTCATGTTTTTCGTGAGTATGTAACCACACTTAAAAGTCCCAAGGCATTACATAGCTAACCAGCAAATGCTAAAAGATATCCTAGATCTTATTCAGCACATGAATGCTATCATAACACCTAGAAGATGGAAAACCTGACTAGTGTGAAAAATATTTACATTGTTGATGACAAACACAATGTACTAACAATTGCTTTTTTAATTTTCAATGCTGTCCATTAATTGCACCTAGAGAAGCCAGGCACTCTACAGCCTGGGGTGGGACAAATCCATGCATCATGAGTGCAGCTGGGTAATGCTAATCAAATCAAATTTAAAAAAAAAAAAAAAAAGAGTCAAGCTTTTATTTCTTTTAATCAATTACCATAACATAAAAAAAAAAGCATAACACTTTTAAACAACAGCTGAGTGGATGGGGTCCCTTGTCCCACAAACAAGGGAGCCCCATACATCAATTTGGTGTCTGCCTAGGCCATGACCTTAAAATTAGATTATCATTATTATTATAAATAAATTAGCATAGATCCATGTTATCCCCCGATCTATTGAGCACCAAGAATTCGCACCTCGTAGAGTTTTGATCCTTCTTGGTGCTTAATACATCCATGGTTATCACAGATCCATGCTAGTTCATTATCAGTGACTAGAATGTAAAAGAGAATCACTTGTGTGAAGAAACATAAGGGAAAACAAAGAAATCAATGTGGTTTCTTTCAATAAAGTCATTAATGGTTTCCTAATACAAGGAACTTTGTTTCTTAAGTAACATACACTAATAACCCCATATCCTTCTAGAAACCAACAAAACAAGGAAGGCATTTCCAATCACAGGAGCTAATACAGTTACATGGAAGGTTAAGCCATTTACAGTATTTAACTAAAGCCCAATTGCTGCAGCACTCTCGCTTTCTTAAGCACCTTACCATTACCCTCTTACAAGTGTTTTCCTTCTTTTCGGTTCAGGCATATTCTCTCGTTTAAATGTCCTCTTCCATCTTCAGAAATTCATCCTCTTCCATCTACCTAATGTCAGCTTCACCAATTAGTCCATGGATTCTAAATAATCATCTAACTTCTAAGTTGCTACTATAGTTTAGGTCATCCCCTTTTCCTATCACAACTATAAAACGTTTTGGTACTATCAATTCATAATCCCCATTCACAAATCCAAGAATCCAACATCATTAAATTGTCATCTTCTGAATGTTCTTCAAAAAAAAATTGGTGTCTTTTTTGGCTCTGTTATCACACAGATTGTAGGTTGGGCAAAACCCAACCCAATCCACAAGAGTGAGACAACTATGGGACTTACTACCCACTGTCACCTTAGATAGAAACTCCCCTCGCTTTAGTGATTACAAGTCACCACAAGGGTGGGATCCCGGGGTGACCCTAGGGGGATTGAGATGGAAAGTGGTAGAATGACCAATGAAGCCCCTATAGGTCGAGTTTGGAAGTGGAAAAAGGCTTGAAAAAGAGTCGTGTTGATGAAGGATGGTTGTCAAAGTGTTGTGTACCTGCAAGACAATGTTAAACCTGCCTGGAACAAGACACAAGATGGATATACAAGCCTTATATCAAAGGGGAACAAGCAAGAAACCTTGCTGTCTCAATATTGCAGCAGAACAGAGATATATATATCAGCAATGTAAATTGTTGACAGGTGCAAAATAAACCATGCAAAACACCATATAATTATTGGGTGATCAAGTCCTAATAGTTAAACAAGATCAACCTTGTAACCAAGAAAGAAACAATACAAAGCATAAATTCCTTACCTAGTCCAAGCATTAACAAGACAAACTCTTCCCTTACCAAGAATATTCCACCACAAATGCAAGAACAAGCATCAAGAAAGATAGTGCACTAATTTTTTCCTCCAATAGACAAGTTATACCATCACAAGAGAATCAAAGAGAGAGATATGTGATTTGCCCAAAGAGGGCAAAAATTTCAGCCAAGTCTCTCACTCAAGAGAGAGTGAGTTATGTTCAAATGAAATGTCACGACTCACAAGGTCTTTATTTATACCAGACCTTCTAAAATTAGTTTGTCCACTTAACTTAGGGTAAAACACAACTTAAGGAGGCCAACCTCCTAATTTTCCCCTTTACAAAATATAATTTGATTTTTACATTAAGAAGAAATCCTAGATGATGACATTGTACCCCCTAGGGGTGACGTTTTAGCATAAAGAGCAAATCATTGACCTTCTTGAGGCAGACATTGGGCCTCCAAAGGCCACTCCTTCATGCATTGAGGTCTTCCTTCAAGGAGCATGCCATGTCACCATCAAATCGTCCAATCACCACCAAAACCTACCCCATAAATGTGACGTCATGCCCTATAAAAGGGACTTTTTGACCTTCCAAGGTCAAACGTTGGGCAAAGGGGGGCTAGGTCTCATCCTCCAAGACATCTTCTCATGCCTCCAAAGGCAATGTTCACCATCTAGTTGCTCCCAACGTGTGGGTTATGGCATCCACTCTGTGGGCTTCATGCCCCAATGAAGGCCCAAGCTAGGCGTGTTCCTCCACAAATGTCCACCAAGAAAGGTCCTACAAAGACAAGTGAAATCGCCCTCCAAGGGTCTCAAGTAAAATGTATCATGCCAAGTAAAATCACACTTAATACAAGAGGCACCTAAATATGTGCATCAAATCCACCTTTTCAAATTAAGCAAGTGCTCAAAGACCCTATGCAATACACCAAGCTTAGATATGGCAGGGGTGTCATAATACCCTATTGGGTAAACCAATTCCTTAAGTAGGGGATGTTCCCAAGGATGATCCTTTCTAAGTCATGTAATGGATATGAGGTGGATGGGGTTAGACCATAGTTTTAAAAATCGGAACCAGCACCGGAACCAGAACCGGTCGAGGTTCTAACCTGAACCGGAACCGGAACCGCTAATGAACCGGTCGAACCGGTTTCAATGAACCGGTTTTTTAAAAAATACAAAAAATATTTAAATTTTAACGAAAAAAATATATTTTTACGATTTTAAATCATGTTTCCAAAGAATTAGAGACAATCAAAGACAACATATCCAAAGTATGCTCATGAATATATCAAAACGACACCAAGTTCAATACATATCTAGAGATCGGAACATAAATACATAATCAAGGAGGATCCAAATGGCCTCTACAACATCAAATAACATACTAAGTTAGAGTCACAGATACCATAGGTGGGAATGCCAATGACAAATACAAAATAGCCTTAGGGTAGATACTGGAACCGTAGATGGAAGAATCTCATAGCTCGAGTCGTGACTGTCAGTAGTCCTCCATGTCATAATCATCAAGATTGGCATCACTACCACTGCTCTCTCCTCCATCCTCCTCCTCCTCCCCTATATCAAATGCAATCCCTGCATTTGTTGATGTGGACTCTGGAGGATGACCCCTCAAGAGGATCACCATCATCAAAAGTGACTGGCTCTAGCACTAGTTCATTAGGATCCAAGTTGGCTAATGCCAACTCAACACTGTTGTTCAAACCCATATCATCAAAAAACACATCCCACATCTTTGTCTTTCCCTTCAACCACTCTTCTCTCTGCCTGTATATAAGACGAAGGTTGGTGTGCACATACAGTACTAAGTCACATGACACAACGATAAAGAGAAGAGTTTATACTTGAGTGAAGGGTACATTTTTACTGGGGTCGTGACAAAAGAGTTCAACAATCAATGCCACCAACATCGAGGTACATAAAGGGATTGGTTCTCTTGATTAAATGTCAGTTCCATACCCTCATACATGATAGAATCCAGTGCAAACAGTGCAATCTTGCCAATCTTGAAATCCTGAAAACTATTAAGTATGTTGAATTTTGAATGGGACCTAAAATTCTACTTTCTCCATATGAAGTCCAACGAGGTTGGAACCACTCTCAAACATCCTGAAACAATTAATGGTAATGCTAAAAATTTAAGTAAAAGGATGAAAATGAAAGATAAAGGAGAATGCCACTTTTACTTAATTACCATTAATTACTAGGGTGGGTAAAATGGAGGGGGTGGGGGCCTCTTTAAATAAAATTAGTAAGGCAAAATACACCTCAGTTGCATACCAAAACACCTTAAAACTCCAACTTGCATGTGAAAACATGAGCCAAGTACTTCTCTGTTACTTAGGTTTTAGGTTTTAGGGGCTTTTAGGGGGTTTTAGGTTTTAGGGACCAAACTAATCGGTTTGGTCCTAAACCGGCCGACCGGTTCGGTTTATTGGCCGGTTTGAACCGGTCAACCATCAAACCGGTAAAACCAGCCAGTTCCGGTTCCGATTCACTGGTTTTTAAAACAAGGGGTTAGACTTCTAGGTTTTGGGCTTCATGACATACAAGGGCATGTATTGTCTCACTTATGGGCGCCTTTGTTGAGGGCTAGCCTATGTCATAAGGTTCGAGTTCGGGTTCGGGTTCGACAACGATTAGGTTTGATTCGAATTCGAATTTTCTAATAAGGTTTGAATAAGGTTCTCCATTAAGTTTGATTATACTCAATTGATATATATATATTATTAACTTATTTAACATAATTTAATTTATAATTTTTTTAATTCAAGTATCTTTTAACTATATAAAAATTTGTATATATTAAATATTATATTCATTTTATAAACTAACTTTCAAATTTATATTATAATATATATTTTATATAATAAATATTTATATTATGTCCATTGGATGTAACTTGCGTAGTTGGGAGGAAAGATTGTTACCCTCCCCACCCAGGTCCAATTCCTTGTAAGTGACATGTTGTGCCCTTAAATGGGTCTATAAGATCCTCTTGTTGTTGAGCCCCCAATATTCCGAAAATAATCTGCCTCCCTATGTTCTCTCGCAGATTCCGAGGAGTTTCCGTGGACGTAGCGAGCACCGATATCCAGTGTCGTGAACCACATGAAAAAATAAATATTTATATTATAATATATATTTTATATAATGAATATTTATATAATATAACATATATCTAATTAATTCATTCATATTAACATAGATTAATGTAACGACTTGGGGCTAAAAGTTATGTGTTTTAAATTAATAGTTTAGTGAATGTGGTCATTCTGCTGGACCCATTACCATTTCAACCCCAATATATACAAACAGGGGGCACGTATCATGATACGGTATACCCCTGATGATTCGAAGGATGTGTATGTAAACACAGGGCACCGACACATACGCCATATGCAAACAGAGGGCAGAGATGAAAATCCATAGACTACGCGAGCAAACAGAGGGTAGAAACGACCTCTGAAACGAAAATCCGTAGACTATGGGAGAAAACAGAGGGCAGACACCAAAATCCGTAGACTACGCGAGCAAAAAGAGGGCAGAAACGAAAAATCTGTATACTACGCGAACATACGGTTGGGGGACATCAACCATACTACCAGCTTTTACGTATTCCTCAGCATATCATTCACCAACGACTGAAAAATGGATTCAAAATCAATTATTAAATAGCAGCGAGGTCGATTGGCAAATTTGTTGGTTGAAATTTAATGAATTCATATGGCTCCTCTTTCAATGCGTGGCATTCGAACTTCATGAAGGAAATCCAGCAAATGCAGTGACTAAGGCACGAACAGAGGCAAGCCTAAACAAATTTCAACAATTTTTATGCGATTCGTTGAATTTCGAACCTCAACGTTCAAATTCAGTGAACCTTGTGACATAGGGGCTAGCTACATCCTTTTCCTCTTTTTGTTTTTGAAGCATATTTTTTCCAATCCCTTTAGCCATTAATTCATTAGGGTGTTTCCAAGTTGAAGCCAAAGTGGGACTTCTACCTAATTCCCTTGACTTTATACTCATTGATCTCGTCTTTCCGCAAGGGATCCGAATATGCGATCAGAACTGACATGCGAGCCCTGGTGCTCAACCTGCTAAAAATAGTAAATTGTGCCACATCATCCCAGAAAAGATCCAAAAGACTCTCGATGTCTCAATGATCAATACTGCACGCTCAGAATCTGAATTCGGGGCCTGGAGCAAAACTTGCTAAAAATTGAAAGTTCTTGCACGTCACCCGGAAAAGTGTCATCGAGCCTAGAATCATGCAAGGACTCATTGTATGCTCAGAATTGCTCTAAATTGTCAAGAGACCCACTCAAACCATGTCTCCTAAAAAATAGCAACACATGTTGTATGTATACATCTATCTCAAAAATGCCTAAAACCAAGTCAACTCTAACTCTGAACCAAACAACCATGTATCGATCATATACCTGCCTCCGATGGGAACCAACCTCTTGTTCAACACTAGTGCTAAACTCTAGGAGAATCTCAGAATGTCAAGCAAAGGAATGCATGTTGGCTCTTAACCCTCAAGATTTTCAAGGGTGAAAATCTAGGGGTTAACAATGATGACCCAAGGGGACGGGATCCCCCTATGGGATGTCGAGAACCATAAGAATCTTTGTGTCTGTAACAATACTGCTCTGTGATAACTCTGTAAGATGTACTGATGATGCTCTGAAAACTGAGGAATGTGTACCAAAAATACCCTTGTAACTCTGTGGAAGGAAAAAAGGCCATGTAAGTTGATCCAGAAAAACTTGTAAGCTGACCTGTAGTACCAAAGCCTTTCTAATGAGCCATGGAGTCAAAGTATATAATCCTCCCACTAAAAACTGAAAAACCAAGGGGTCCCATCCAAATCCGCTACCTTCTACCACTCAATATGTACACTCCTCCCCGTGGTAAATGTGTTGATGTCGACACAAGAGGGAGAGTCACTTAATCAAATGTCAATAACGTAAACACCTGTCAAGTGAGAAGGAACACCACCAATAATGACAATGGGTTCTAATGTACGAGCACAACTTGTCAGTGTGAAAGATGTTCTGAAGTCAAACAATGACAAGGATCATCTAATCAAGGCCCAATGATACTCAGCCTTGTCAGACACGAGATAACCACCAATAAGGCTAACGGCCACCAAGGCGCTCTGCTTCTGGGTCATTCATAGATAATGTGTCGAAGTCGATACAAGATGACCTATTGATAATGTTGATGATTGCAGCTATGTGAGACATTCTCTAGCTTACAAACCTGAGAGATGTTGATGATTGCAGCTATGTGAGACATTCTCCAGCTTACAAACCTGAGAGAAAGTCCCTCAGAGGGGTGTGTGGTTCCTATCTAAGACAGAGCTGGAACGTAGAGATGGCCTCCTCCTTACAGAGAGTTGAGAAGAACTCCAAATGATTCTCCTGTGTAATGCAGTGAGAAAGGAGATCTGTTGAGTTGGACGTGCCTGTGGCTGAGCACAAGGTGAACGTGTGAAATCCCAAAGTGTTGGGTGCATCGTCATGAGAACAGAAATGAAGATGATGTATTAGCCTCCTCT
>SNQJ01S0150644.1:4810-23208 GCA_010110895.2 Picea sitchensis
CTGTTCAAGCTAAGTCCTTCACACAATTCTTTTACCAATTCTCCAATGAATCTTGCTTAACCTTTTCCATGAGAATTCCCTCAATATATAGGAGAGAATGAGATGGTTACTTAGATAAGAATGATCCCACAATATCATGGAATCCAGTACAAGGATAACCATTCGAATTCCAACCCATTCTTCTAGAAGATTCCCTTCTAAAACCATCGAGAATTCATTTTTTTCCATGCTTTAGAGAAGGTTCGCACCCTAGCTATGTTGCACAGTGCAAGAAGTTCGCACCCTAGCTTAAGGAAGCCTGCGAGAATGAGACATTCTCGCACCCTGGTATATTAGCAACCTGTGAACTCTCTTCAAAATTATGTTTTCTGGGAAGAGATGAATGTTAGTTTTCTCAGGAGAAAGTTCTTATGAGAAGCCCGAGTACACCATCATCAATACACCATCATGATGACCAAAATCATGGGTAACACCAGGGCCATGCTCAAGTCAATCCTGCTCTCGGTACTCCATGTCTAGGACCTGTGGACCTTGAGACATGATCTCCTAGTTATCCCTAGAAATCGGGGATAACAGGGACACCAGGGCGATGCTCAAGTCAATCCTGCTCTCGGTACTCCATGTCTAGGACCTGTGGGCCTTGAGACATGATCTCCTAGTTATCCCTAGAAATCGGGGATAACAGGGACACCATGGATTCTTTTGATGGGATTTTTCTTGATGAAGATTTGGATAAAGTAGATAATGGTTTGACTCCTTCATAATTAAAGTCAGAGTTGGATTTTTCAATTGAAAATATGTCATTAGCTCAACCTTCATCAAAGGAATCGGCTAGATGTCAAAAGAGGTTAGATGGAATTCTTGGGCCACACCCTTCTTATTTTTCAGAAATTGGGACAATCAAAGATAGAATATGTGATGAAAATATGATGAAAAGTAGTAAGGATGATAAGGTTAATATTGATAAAGTAAAGTATATCATCCCTATGAAGAGGTATGCCGAATCTTTTAAGGAAAAACTAAGTTCATAAACTTTTCACTTGGCACCTATGGAAAGTCATCAAACTTTTTTTAAGGAGGATTGTCCCAAGTGGCCTAAGGTTAGAAACTGGGATTCAGATGGAAAAATCAGAAGTCAGGATAAAGTGTATCAGTCTTCTAGCAACTCTTCTCAGCCAATGGAACGACATAAAATTAGACATGCTAGTGAGAGGAATCCACCTTGAAGTGTTTCTTCATACGGCAACTTGGTGTCCAAAGGGACACCCTTTGTAACGTATCTCTAACACTTCTCCTTGTATTTCAATTTTGTATTATTTCATTCATTGTGTTATTATGTGCTTAGATGTTTTTATTGTATCATAGTTTCATTTTGTAATTATAGTTGTTCTACAATGGTTATTTCCTTATGTAATTGTTTTTTATAGCATTCTATGTAATCATTGTATGTATGTATATTTATGTTGGGTATTGGTGAGCACTATGTTTTGTAGATGTTGGATTCTTGTACGCTCTCCTTACCAAAGTGAAGATCAAACACATGTCCCCATGTGGAGTTAGATGTTTACCATCTATTAAAATAGGGGTTCAACTCCATGTACCATGAAGATATGCACCATCAGGTGCTACCAAGTCAGAGACTTACTGGTTCTACAAGGCATTTTTGGCCTTCAACACATCCTTTTGTAATGAAATATCAACTTCCCTGCATGGAATAATAATGTAATAGGTCTGCATGGCTCATGGTTAGGTCAATTTCTTTAGGAATTCATAATTAGAGGAGTTCCTTTCACTGAGTGTTTTTTTTCCTCGGGTTATTAATTTGGCGTAACCATCCTTATTAATTTCCCTTGAGTTTTTCACTCCCACAAATAATTCATCCAAAGTGGTGAAATAATTTCTAATGGTCTATCCCTCTCATATCTAGTGTCTAGGATTGTTTTAAATGACCATGTAAGACATCTCCTAAAGTTTTACGGAATTTTGTCGAGTCTAGATAGGTTTTTTTTTAATTTATTAAAATTGCCTAAATTGGGTAATTTTAATTAAATTTTAATAAAAAAAAATGTAAAAACTAGGTCCTTGGAATTTTGATAGGGATATTTGTGCTCAAAAGAAATGGATTGAGACCCCCTACACCTTTGGACCAAGTTTCAACTCAATTGGACAAGTTTTTCTAGGTGTTTGTCCATGAGGAGTCCAAGTCAATCAAAAATCAACAAATAATTGGCTAAATTAAAAAAGCCAAAAATTGTAAAATGAATAAAAAGGTTCGAGAGAGAGTGGGAAAGGTTTCCTAACCTTTTTCCTAAGTTGGAAAAGTAATTTTCCACTTAAAAAAACCCCCCTTTCCTAGCCAACAACTTAAAGTGGTGTTCCCTAGCTAATTGACATGTGGAAATTAAAAAGTTTAAGTGAAAAAAGCCACCTAAACCCTAAATCCGCCCTCCTTGATGTCTAACTTAATGTTTGACCATAGGAAAAGGTATTTTCCCCCTTTACACCTCAACCCCTCACTCATTTACCAAAACCCTAACTTACCAAAACCCTAAACGTGACTCTTTTTTATGTGTGACACTTGTAACTCATCCAAGAGGGGTAATTTTGCATTCCCAAGTATAAATAAAGGCCATCTCACCCTCATTTCTCCATCTTCTCTCAGAGTATTGTTATTCTTCCCAAATCTCTCCCATTATCTCTCGCTCCCCCACATTGCTTTCTCATTTCTCAAGCTTGAAGCAAGTATTTGCTCAAGCTTGTTTTTAATAGAAGAAACTTTGGAGGAACCATTTTCACTTGGAGTCTTCTTGGAGTATGGTTGGAGCTTATTGAGGTGATTTGTATTATTGCATTGTTGAGTTTCTTGTTTCTAAATTTGAATAGTAAATCCAAGAAAAGTACTTTGCTTGGATAGATCTAGAGTAGTATTTCTCTAGATATTAGTAGTGTAGTATTCTCAATTTATTCAAAGTATTTTGTTGATATTTAGGATCCACTTACCTCTTGAATGGTCTTGTAGTTTTGTTCACATTGTTTGCAGGTTCCTTAAGGGGTTAAGAAGGAGCAACTTCATATCTGGAAGTTGTTCATCTAACCCTATCTTGTTTCCTTCACAATTTCGGTTTTGTTTTTTATGTTGTATTTTCTGATTACATGGGTAGTTTTATATGCTGAAATAGATTGAAAAATACTATAAATACTCTCATAATTTGTTTTACATCTGTTTTAACTTAACATAAATTTTTTGCAGGGTTTTTTGTTGTTTTTTTGCAGTTTTCCAGCAAGTTTTACTTGCTACTTTTTGCAGGCCTGTGACAGAAAACGAGGAGGAACAACCCTCTTGGGGCCTTAAAACACCTACTACAGCCTCCTAAGTTGGGGTGTCTTCACCCCCAACACTTCTCTCTTCTATTATGTTTGTAAGCAAGCCCCCAAAGAGTAACCAAGGGTTTGCACTTCTTCTAAAAATCAATTTTCTGCATTTTTTTTCTAGTTTCTTGCCTACACCTAGGAAAGTTCTTGGCCCTGCCAACCTTCCTAAATTGTAAGGATATTTTGATGCAAGTTTTTTTCTGTTATTAGTTTAGCTCTCTTTCAACCCACTTTGGCACAAAAAAGGAAGGCTTGCCTCCACCTTGTGCCATTGTTTGTGATTCACTTAGCTTAATTTAATTTTCAGCATTTAATTTTCTACTTGTTTATCTACACCTTAGAGTGTGATTGGCTTTGCCAACCCCCAAAATCGTAAGGCTAGACTAGTCTTGTTTATTTCATTTCTTGCTTACTAATGGTTTAAGTTTAGTAATGAAATAATCATAACCTAGTGTAGGCCCATGGAGGCATAATAAGTTTGTGATGTTCTTTTAGTTTCATTTTCTTTGCAAGTTACATTTCTTTGAAGTACTTTGCTTCAAGTTCATCTCCTTACAAGTAGTTTCATTTAAATGTCTTGCAATCTCATGGGCATGGTATAATTTTGTGGTTTAAGGAAAACATATTTTTTTGTTTTTGCAAGTTTAATGCTTAAGTATTTCATGATATTTCAAGTTTTACCCTTTTGTTAAGTACTTTTCTTTAACTTGCAAACTATTTCTTTTACATTAAAGCACTTGACACTTTGGCAAGCACATATTGCTCAACACACAACTAACTTAGTCTATCTTAGTCTCATAGGGCTTAAAATTAACTAGTTTTAATAGGTCACTCACTACTGACCCAACTTTGTTATATAAATGAGAATTGTAAGGAAGCAATGGGAGGTGCTAGATCGGGGATGATCTCACGACGCTTGGCATCCTTCTTGAGAGTACTTATTTTCTTGGGTTGACCTGTGGAGCTAGGGTGGGGCCTTGTTTGCCTCACTTATTGAGCACCCAACAACTATTTGGTACAAGCGGGGGAAGTTTTGGGGTTGTCACTTAGTTATGATTCATTCTCTAATTTAACAACTTAATAATCCTAATCCATCCACTACAACTTTGGGAAATCTACATTGACAAATCTTTTATGGTTAACACTTAAGTAATCTTGCAAGAACTCTACTTTCTATTTACTTTCATTCAAGCTTATTTCAGTTTTCTGGATGTTAACTAAGTGATTTAGAGTTGCACCCTTACCCTTGGAGGCTTTCTTTTGAGCATTTCAATTTTCAGTTTTAAGTTGTGTTGGTTTATTGGATTAACCCCTTGAAGTTGTGCATCCTTTGGAGACAACTTCATTGTTTGGATGTTGTGCACTTGTGTATGCCATTGAAGCAACCAGCTAGAGTTGCACATCCTTTGGAGACACTCTATTGTTGGGTATGCAGGCTTGATGTGTTGGTGTGATCTTTTCCTTTGAGCAATCTTTATTTCCTGTACAATCAAGTAATCAAGTTAGTACTTGTCTCTTTTGTTCATAGTTGTATAATTGTAGAATCTTGTACTTAGCATTCTTTTGTAATTATTGTTGTAAACTTTGTAAAATGGAACTCCTTTAAAACATAGTTGACCCCTTGCCCAATCTTAGGAACTAGTCTTAGAAGACTTAGGGAAAGGACTTCTTTTGCATTGAAAGACTTACACTTTGCATTGTTTCTTTTGCATATAGGCTAGACTCCCCCAAACCTTAATCAACTAAAACCAACTCCTAGAATTTAACTCTTAATTTCACATAGTAACTAGGGTCTACCCCCCTTGGTTTCCCATGGAGTAAGCCTAAACGGAAGAGGTTCAAATCAAGGTGACAGTGAGCTTTGAACCTAGGCATTGTGCCTCCAAGGACACACTAAGTGAATTGGACTTAGCTCACATTTGCGAGTGTGTATAAGGATAGAAACACTCTCCATCAAAAGTAGGAGGTTTGATCTTATTCATCTCACCCTTCAGTTCATGCACTTTAGATCTCCTATGCTTTCTAGTAGGAGATGGACTTGAACTGTTTTGTGGCCTCCTTTTGGAATACCTTTGGGAGTGTTGGTGATGTTTGTTACCATTCTTTTTCTCCTTTCCACATCAAGAAACTGGTGGCTCTCTGATTTGTTGGATCCACTTTCCTTATCCAACTTCTTTTGAATTCTCTCCAGGCTCTGCATTAACTTCATATTGATTTTTTCCTATTGCTCCTTGGCTATCTTAATCCTTTCATTATCTTCCTGGTGAATTTGGACATCTTTTTGCAAATTTTTAATGATTTTCATCATGCTCACGTCTTTATCTATTTCTTTTCCATGCCCATTGGAGTTTGTTCCTTCAACTCCCAAATGGACATCCATTCCTCTAACTTCATCCTTCATACTGTAAGCGTCCTATGCCTCCTCCATTTATATGCACTATGTAACAATTTGGTCCGGTTCTGGCAATTGCTAACTCTGCAAAATGTGTAGTCAACCGAATTTTGTCAGGCTATCAGTCTTTAATAAATTTAAAGAATAACTTAAACAATCTGATTGAACAAAAGAATATCAGACTCCATTTTATGTGGGTATTTGGTCGATCAAGAATCCCCACGGCTCTATCTCCGAGCCATGTTCTGTTCTACAATTCACTATCGGGCACTAGCCCCTTTTTCTTCAGCCCTTAAATTGCATGTGACCACGGTTGTGACCAAGTGCTAATAGTTGGGCGCTTATCCAGAGCCTTGAAACTTCGGGGCTCTGGAGCTTCACGGGTTTCCCTTTTTGCACATCACAAACATCACATAACATTTAACTAGAAAACTCGCAAAGGACGGTGGATCAACGGTCCTCGGCTTCCCAGCATCCAACGACTGATATTTACTACGGAACTCCAGGCTTCGAGAGTTCCAGACTGTCCATACTCTCAATCTTTTTTGAGTGCCAAGTCTCTGGACCGCTGCAGCTGTTGGCAAGTACAAAGTCATATGACACTTGAC
The DNA here is from genome assembly GCA_010110895.2 of Picea sitchensis. NCBI lineage: Eukaryota > Viridiplantae > Streptophyta > Pinopsida > Pinales > Pinaceae > Picea > Picea sitchensis. The sequence continues at coordinate 11,183 of SNQJ01S0150644.1, forward strand.
ATGCCTAGGGGAGATCCATGTCACCCAGGTGATATCATCATTCCACATCACATCCGTTGCTTCAGGACTTCTTGGCTCCGAGACTTCCGAGCTTCGGAGGATTTCTTCCTCCCACTCAATCATAAACCATTTCTTCTAGAGTGTCAAGTTTCTAGACCTTGGGATCTGACGCCATGCATCACCCCTAACCAACGGTTGAGATTAACTCCGACATTAGAGACTTTAGAAGTTCTCTACTCAATGCTAATTGTAACACCTTTCCTCCAGAGTACCAAGTCTCTGGAGTTCACGATCTAGCGCCACGCATCTACTGGGGTCAAGTTACAATTGGCCCGGTCTAGTTAAATTCTTCGCCAAGGTTTTAACTACTTTATGTATTCATCAGGGGCCATGCTCGAGAGGAGTTCCACATGGAAAAATACTAGAAGCGGACACGTGGCCCTATATGACAGGTGACATATGTCACATTCTAACTGGCATTTCTATCTTCCAAAGGTTCTTAACTCACTGACATATGGCACACATCCCATGTGTCCACGCCATCCCTGTTGACGTCAGCAAGCCACGTCACTTCGGGACTTCGGGCTTCGAAAGATTTTACACTTGCACACTCCAATTCTCCCAAACGTCGAACTCTCGAACAAGCTGATCCTCTGACATGCGTTTCCTTTTATGAACGGTCTGGATGAACTATGGACTTCGGCACTTTGAGAGTTTTCACTCTATGAAACCTTGTTTCTCTCGAATGCTGAATTCCTGAACAAGCCAATTTGCCGACACATGTTTCTTTTGACGAACGGTTTGGATTAATTCTGAACTTTGGGACTTCGGGAGTTTTCTCCTTAGCACACCTTGTTTCTCCCGAATGTTGAATTCCTGAACAAGCCAATCTGTCGACACGTGTTTCTTTTGACGAATGGTCCATGTTATCGCACGGTTTGTAGGAAAGGGCCAAGGGCTTTGAAACCGGCGTAACAGGAGCTTCCCCACCCACTGTCACCTTGATGGGGGGCTCTTTCTATTTAGGAGGGCAAGTCCAAGGGAGACGTCCCTAAAGTCAATATGGATAAATGAAGGGAAAAGGATAAAGATAGGAATGAAGTCAAGGAGGAACCCTTCCACAAATTGATGCCCAAGATAGTCACAAGAACCCTCTGACTGAAGCACACATTTTGAGACAAAGCGAGACAACTAGAATATATGCTTACCGTAGGTTAGTATGAATGACTATCTCCTATTTCAATATATGAGCAATAATTAATGTTATTATGGCCAGAAGTCAATGATGGCTAAATAAGTAAAGACTTATAATAACTTCTCAATATAGCATAAGGACAATAGCATTCAATGTGATCGAATTCAAACATGTATTAAAATATCAATGCAATGGATCAAACTCATATAACAATGCTTCCATGTCACTATATAAAGCTGCTACTATAAAATTTGTAATTAACAATGGACCAAAACAATGACAAAGGGTAGAGCGTTTGAAACAAAATAGTTTAAGAAACAATTATCAACTCAATGCCAATCAAAGAAATTTTGCTAACAATCACAACGTTGTCGGTATAAGCCAAGAAATGGAGTATGGCGTCAGCCCTATGACAATGTTGCTTTACCTATGGCGATCCAAGCTTTATGATAGGTCAATTTGAAAGGAAAAGAGCACATCGTTCACCAAATAGCCTTACAAATGTAACCAAAGCTCAATGCCAATCAAAGAAGAGAATGATAAGTCAAAAGCGTTAGGGTTTAATCAAGGTTTATCTTAAGGCGTCACGGCTAGGATATTGTTGTTATTACTGCGGGTTAGCTAGCCAAAGTGGGCGTTTGGGCAAAATCAGTAACCAAAATACAATTTAACTCCACGGCTACAAAGGAAGATGAAATTTGCTTCCCTTCTATCAAGCAAACTTTAAAAAGGGCCTCACGCTATCCAATTAAAGTTAGTCCAAAATAAACTAGGGTTAGCAAGTAAGTTAGTTAGAGGTTTTGCAATTTTGAAGGAGTTTGAAGGTTGAAAGGTCACAACAGGCTCAAGAAAAGACTCTAGACTAGTGCCTTGGGTTAATGGAGTCAAAGAAAGGTAGCTAATGGTTTAGAAGGTTTTCAAAAATCAGGACAAAGAGAACTAGGTTTTAGTGGTGGTGCAAAGGCAAGGCCACTAGCCTACCCTAAGAAGACTAACCTAGGTGTAGCAAGGCTGGGCTAGAGCTTCAATCCTTTCCTTAACACTTCCTTGGCAAGCGGCCCCAGCTTAGGAATAAATCTAATGGTGAAAAGTGTTGCAAAGGCAGGGCTCTTTCATCAAACACTAAAAGAAAATGACCCTAGGTTTAGATGACCTAGGCCTGGGACGTTTTCTTTCTTCAACTTGTGTTTAAAAGATAACTCAGAAAAAGGGTAACTGGTGTAGCAATGGCTAGGCTAAACTCTCTCAAATCAAATGGTTCTAAAGCTAATGCTATGGGGACATGAAGTCTCAACCTACTTGTATGTAGACTCCCTAGGGTTTCAGGGATTAAGTCAAAGCAACAAGATACAATGAATGTAAATGTAAGACAACAACTATTCATTCAAGAAGCTTTGAAAGAAATACACTTACAAGATCATGAAGAACATTAATCCAATCCTAGTTGTAAACCTTCAATGGCAAAAGCACCACTTCACCAGAAATAAAACCTCGAAGTGCTACCTCCTCCAAGAGACCAACCAAAATGCAAGACAAAGACAGAAGTCTCTCTCACAAATGAGCAAGTTATCTTATTCTCTTAAAGGAGGAAAAACATCACTCTATTTATACAAGCATTGACCTTAAATTAAGGTACAAGGTCTACAAAATAGCCTACATGGCTAACAGTCCAATTTTTAAATCATTTGTCACTTTTAAATGCTAGAGATTGCCAAAATGAGCAAAATACAAAGTCAAGCCCTCGGTGAGAGCGTTAGCCCTCTTAGGGCATGATAACCACCAAATGGAGTGGAGCGTTGCCCCTCACAGACTCGGCACATCATCCCGCGTGCCAAACTAGCAGCCGTCAAAGGCACCCGCGCGTGCCACGATAAAATCCATTATCCAATGGTGGCGTCACGTCCATCATGGTCCCGCGTCCCATTTTGTCGGCTGATCCCATAAAGCCATGATCTATGCCAGGGCGTCGGCGAGGGTGCTCTTCCCATTCTTCTGCGGTACATGGGCTCATCATACGCCGGTCTGCCTCTACGCCATCCCAAAAGCGTCCATGCGATGGGCTCACCCGGCCCCATGGAGGTCCGACGTGATCATCTCCCCATGTGCAGATCCTCTACGGTACATCCGCCCGAGACAGTCCACGCACATCAAAGGCCTCGCCCTCCGAGGGGAGCTCATTAGTCCAAAACATCATAGCAATGTAAATCCAAATTTCATCACTAAGATTATCAAATATATGCGCTGGCACCCCTAACAGATCTTCAAAGAGCTCAAAGACCACAGACCCACCATACCGAGTCAAAGCAACCAAAGGGCAACCTATTGGGTCCAATACCCTAAGAAGCTGGGAAGTTTCCTCAAAGGGTTATCCGAAACATGTCATACAGTAGCGTGATATGGTTTTAGGGGCGTCACGGTTATAGTTAGACCTAAAGGCGGGTATTAGATGCGTGGGTGCCTTTGTAGATGCCGAGTTGTACCCGTCATGGATGCAATTTTTCCAAGCCCTTATTGCCTTATCTTTCTTTATTTATTTTTGCACAAGCCTTGACCGAGGACCTTTGCCTTGGCTAGGTGGCGAGGTGACAGTGTTACCCTAAAGTATCGCCAGTAAGGAGGTACGGCTCGTGATGAGACCCTTCCTTTGGCCAATACAACCAAGGTCAGCGCCACAGCTTAGTAACCAGATGTTGGCAATGTCATGTACATTCAAATACCTATGAACATAATGGGCGGCTCGTGATGAGACCTCCCATCCTCTCCAGTTAAGGTCTTGTACTTTATTATTTATCATTTTCTTAGGAGGTCCCTCGGTTTCTTATGAGGGAGGCTTTTTATTGCCTTCGGGGATCCCCTAGGCGAAGCATCTCTAGGTTTTAATTTCCTATGGCTTTTATCTCTTACCAGCTTGCTTTTACCTCTGGGCTGCTTTAGCCCCTTCTTCCCTAGAAGACAAGATGCCCACGAATTTGGTCCTCCTAATGGAGCGGACTAGAAATGGGATAGATGAGCGGTTTTTTTAAAGATGAAAAGGTGATAATATGAGAAGGCGGACGATGGTTCTTCAAACCCCCTTTGGTGGCTAACCAAAACCTATAGATACCAACTTGCTAAACTACCCCATCAATCACCCGACAATGGTCAAGTGGGTTAGTGTAAAAATCCAAGCGATTATCCGAAATGAAAAGAATCTAATGCATACATAAGAATAATGATCAAATATGGCACATACCATGATACTTGGACCAATTTCCTCATGGAGAAAGAACCTTTTATGATACAGGATCAAGCCGATGTTGATGGATGTTTTTGCTGCTGACAAGATAAAGACGTTTGAAGAAGAAAAGGTGGGCCCTACATGGCCATTCTCAGGTCAATCCTATTCTCGGCATTCCATGTCTAGGATTTGTGGGCATCGAGACATGATCTCACAGTTATCCCGGATATGGGGATAACATGCAGCTCAACGCCGGGGGACATCGCTAACTACTGAGCGTATAGAACCCATATTGATCACGGCGTAGACACGTGACACATACACTCGACAAAAGAGCATCGGCGACAAAAGACGGCAGGTGGTGTTGCCACCGAAGTAAAAGCTTCTTTTATACAAATGTGCATATGGCTGATGAGAAGTAAATGTGCATATCGAGGCAATCATAAATGCCGAGATATAAAGTAAAATACTCACCTATACTTACCAGGTGCATGTTGGTGATCAAACACCAACATGTGGCCAGTCCAGCAACGCTCCCTGATACACGCCTTTGTGCTTCATCACTTAAACCAAAACAACGATACATCAAGCACAAACATGTCATGGAGTTAGAACATATATCATATCATCGAAAAATCGAGAAGTCTAACTCATGGTGGGAGGGATAAAATCTTGCCAGTCCATCTCTGAGAAAAACACTCAATCCTATTGGAGAAAGGGTCATGAAACATACCAGGCTCATCAAAACAACTCAAAGGACTTGCAAATTTTGGTTACCTGGGACATCCTCACACTCTAAGGAAGGATTGACAAAAGACTGGTAAGAAGGCACATTATCAAGAGTAAGTTGAAAAACCGATTGGAAAAGGTATTACCCAAGCTGACTCTTGAAAACTAGGGTTTGCCAGGAGGAAACTCAACACGAAAAGGGTACTTCCCAACTACACCACAGATGAAAAAGCAAGGCAAAAGAGATAACGGTGTGGTTGGGAAGAAGAGTCATGAGTAACCTCAACTAAACAAAACAATGTTTTTACTTGTAGCAAGGTCTGGACACAACATTGGTCGATAATCAACTTCATAAAAGGATTCAAGCTCGGCATACTCATCAAACATCTCAAGGTAAGGCTGAAATTCATCACGAAAAACAAGAATTATCAAGTCCTTCTTGGGGTTTTGAAAGCTACAAACAAAAACCTCATCTCTTGGTTGCCAGCCCCGGTCCAAAGAAGTGCAGCGTGGTAATTGTGAGGCAGCGTCTGGGAATTGATTCTTAGGTGTCATGGAGGATGCGCATCATAACCAATTATATCCACCTTAGGTCTTCCAACATGTATGAAATCATAAATCGGCTATGTCGGTGCTCGATTATCTTAACATGGGGAAGTCAAAACATCAATACTTTTTCACTCTGCATAACATAAGGCAAAGAACCATCTAAAAACTTGGAAGGGGGAACAAATGTACTAAGCAATCCTTCGCGGGCAAGAGCTTCAAGTATTTGGATATCATCATCAGATGAAGCTCTTGATCAGGAAGGATTAAGTGAGGTATATTGTTCCCCCTTCCGAGTTTTCTGAATCATAAAACAAGGCATCATCAAAGAATCAAAATAACTCACCTCATTTTCTTCACCTTGTACAGGAGCGACAGGATCTTGGAGAACTTCATCAGGCTGAGGAATGATTCTTGGTGCTTCATCCTCATGAAGCTGCTTCTTTGTCTTCAATTTCTCAGCAAGAGACTTCTACTTAAATTCCAGGGCTTCCATTTCTTCTTCATCTTGAACCTGCGATTGTCATTGCTTCTTGAAGCGGAGTGACTAACCTCTTCTTTATTTTTCTGCAAAGGAGAAACAGGTTCTTGTATGACTTCTTCCCCGGTAGCGGGAGAACGCAGTGGATACTTCATCATTCTTTTTGGATTCCTGCTCCTTGATCACGTCCTCATTACCTTTGGTCAATCATTTGCTCCCCTTTTTCTTGTATTATGCTAGCAAAGTCTTTATGGGAAACAAATTCCATCTTGCTTTGGGGTGTCATGGCATCGGTCTTGGTCTTAGCGGACTCTTCTCATTTCATGGCCATTTTGTGAGCTTCAGGTAGTGTCTTTGGCTTTCTCTTGTCATGAAGGAAACTCAAGTGTACCTGAAGTCCGTTGGTATAAAGGTAAACAAGGTACTTATTTTCAGGACGACAGCCAAGAGGAAACTGGTAAAATGACTTCCGGAATCTAAAGCGGTAATCACAAGTCTAAGACTACAATGCATGCCCATCTTCAAGCTTTCAGCAATGATTGTATAATTTCAACGTTCATGGTCCACTTTGCAAGAGAAAACCCTAATTACAAAAGCGCTCCATAGAGATCCAATGGTGTTAGGTGGCAAGCCATCATACCATCTTCGAGCTTCTCCATGCAGGGGGAGGGATGCAGAGAAAAGCTTCATCACCAGATCTTCAGCCTCATCATCGGCCGAGGGAAGTGTTGGAAAAATTTCTAAAATCTTCTCATGTGGGACTTCGGACAATCTTCATCGGTGCCATCAAAACGAGGGAGAAAAAGCTCATAGCGAGGAGGCATTTTACTGGGATATCCAGGGATTCACCGAGTCATATCTAAAGGGTCTACCAGCTACGGATTATTGAAGTCATTGTTGGATTAGTCCATTGAGTGGGTCGCCAGATGGTTTCCCTGAAACTACCAAAAATAGGGGAAAAGGCTAGTGGAATTAGCGGGTAAGCTAGAACACCAAAGATATGTCGTTGAGGAATGTAGACTTCGTGTTCCCCTGACGGCAAAATGTTATCGCACGGTTTTGTAGGAAAGGGCCAAGGGCTTTTTACCGGCGTAGCGAGGGCGTTTCCATTGTCACCTCGATGGGGGCTCTCTTTCTATTTAGGAGGAGCAAGTCCAAAGGGAGGCGTCCCACAAAAGTCAATATGGATAAATGAAGGGAAAAGGATAAAGATAAGGCCAAGTCAGAGAAACCCTTCCACAGATTGAAACCCAAGATAGTCACAAGAACCACAGCATTTGCGAGACAAAGCAGAACAACTAGAATATATGCTTGCAATAGGTTAGCACTTCATGAAATGAATGACTATCTCTATTCAATATATGAGCAATAATTAATGCTATTATTAGTGAAGTCAATGATGGCTAAATAAACAAAAGACTTATAATAACTTCTCAATATAGCATAAAGACACTAGCATTCAATGTGATCAATTCAAACCATGTATTAAAATATCAATGCAATGGATCAAGCTCATATAACAATGTGCCGCGTCACTATATAAAGTTTGCTACTATAGGTATGGCGTGGCCAAAACAATGACAAGGAGTAGAACGTTTGAGAAAAATAGTTTAAGAAAACAATTATCAACTCAATGCCAATCAAAGTGCTAACAATCACAACGTTCGCGAGGGTATAAGCCAAAGAAATGAAGTATTACGTTAGCCCTATGGTAATGTTGCTGCACTATGGCGTCAAGCTTTATCAATGAGTCAAATAGAAAGGAAAAGAGCACAAGCGTTCACCAAATAGCCTTACAAATTAACCAAAAGCTCAATGCCAATCAAAGAGAATGATAAAGTCAAAGCGTTAGGGTTTTAATCAGAGTTTAATACTAAGACGTCACGGCTAGGATATTGTTGTTATTTTGCGGGTTAGCTAGCCAAAGTGGGCGTTTGGGCAAATCAACCAACCAGAAAGTACAATTTAACTCCGCGGCTACAAAGGGAAGATGAGGCGGCACCCTTCTATGCAAGCAAACTTTAGAAAAGGCCTCACGCTATCCACTTAAAGTTAGTCAAAAATAAACTAGGGTTAGCAAGTAGGTTAGTTAGGTTTTTGCAATTTTGAAGGAGTTTGAAGGTTGAAAGGTCACAACAAGCTCAAGAAAAAGACTCTAGACTAGTGCCTTGGGTTAATGGAGTCAAAGAGAAAAGGTAACTAATGGTTTAGAAGGTTTCAAAATCAGGACAAGAGAACTTAGGTTTTAGTGGTGTTGCAAGGCAAGGCCACTAACCCTAAACATAAGAAAAGAAGGCTAACCTAGGTGCTTAGCAAAGGCTGGGCCTGCACCAATCCTTTCCTTAACACTTCCTTGCTTCAGCATTTAGCTTAGGAATTGAAACCTATGGCTGAAAAAGTGTTGCAAAGGCAAGGCTTTCTCAAACCCTGGAGCAAACCCTAGGTGTAGCAAAGGCGACCTAGAATCATCCCTTTCTTCAATTTCTACTCAAAGAGCTAGCACGAAGAGAGAGAAAGCTAGTGTAGCAATGGCTAGGCTAAACTCTCTCAAATCAAGTGGTTAAAGCTAATGCTATGGGGACAAATTCCAACCTATTTGTGTGTAGACTCCCTAGGGTTTTCAAGGATTAAGTCAAAACAACAGATACGTGAATGTAAATGTAAGACAACAACAACTATTCATTCAAGAAGCTTTGAAGAAATACACACAAGATCATGAAGAACATTAATCCAATCCCTAGTTTGTAAACCTTCCAATAGCAAAAGCACCACTTCACCAAAATATAAGACCTCCAAGAGTTAAGCTACCTCCTCCAAGAGACCAAAAATGCAAGACAAATATAGAAGTCTCTCTCTGAAATGAGAGCAAGTTATCTTATTCTCTTAAAGAGGAAAAAACTATCCTCTATTTATACAAAGCGTTGACCTTAAAGAGTCAAGTGGGTCTACAAAATGGCAAACCTTCTAGGTCAATTTTTAAAATCATTTGTCACTTTTAAAACTAAAATTGCCAAAATGAGCAAAAATATAAAGAAATCAAAGCCTCGGTGAGGCGTTAGCCCCTCTTGGGGCATGATAACCGCAAATGGTGGGGCATTGCCCCTCCTGGGCCTCCGGCATCATCCCCTGCGTGCCAAACTAGCAAATCAAAGGTGCCACGTGCCCTGGAAAACGTCCAACATCAATGGTGACGTCCATCTGTCCATCATGGTCCGATCCACTGTCGGTTGATCCCATAAGCCATGATCTATGCCAGGGACGTCCTGACGAGGGTGCTCTTATTCTTCTCTGTGCATGGGCTCATCGCTGTATCCAGTCCTGCCTCTGCCATCCCAGCGTCCATCAGATGGGCTCTTATTAGCGGAGGTCGGTGATCATCTCCCCATGTGCACCGATCCTCACGGTACGTCCGCCCGAGGGCATGGTCACGCATCAAAAGCTGCGCCCTCGAGGGGCTCATTAGTCAAAGCATCATGGCAATGTAAATCAAATTTCATCACTAAGATTATCAAATATATGCATGACACTATGAGATCTTCAAAGAGCTCAAAGATCTTTCACAGACCCACCATACAAGTCAAAGCAACCAAAGGGCAACCCTATTGGGTCAATTTAAAGGCTGGGAAGTTTCCTCAAGGGTTATCCAAAACATGTACAATGAAATGATATGGTTTTAGGGGCGATGCGGTTATAGTTAGACAAATTTGGTGTATTAGATGCGTGGGTGCCTTTGTAGGAGGCGGTACATGCCGTCATGGATGCAATTTTTCCAAGCCCTTATTGCCTTATCTTTCTTTATTTATTTTTGCTACAAGCCGCCGACAAAGAGGACCTTGCCTTGGCTAGGTGGCGGTAGCAGTGTTACCCACTAGTATCTTCGCTTGAAATGGGAGGCTCATGAGAGACCCTTCCTTTGGCCATGCAACCAAGGTCAACATACAGCTTGGTAACCCGAGATGGTAGCAATGTCATACCAGCTAAATACCTATGAACATAATGGGCGGCACAAGTGATGAGACCTCCCATCCTCTCGATTAAGGTCTTGTACTTTATTATTTATCATTTTTTTTCTTAGGGTCCCTCGGTTTCTTATGAGGCTTTTTGTGCCTTCACCGGGGGATCCCTGGGTGAAAGCATCTCTAGGTTTTAATTTCCTATGGCTTTATCTCTTACCAGAAGCACTTTTACCTCTGGGCCTTTAGCCTTCTTCCCTAGAAGACAAGATGTACCGGGTGGTCCTCCTAATGGCCGGACTAGGGGAAATGGGATAGATGGTTTTAAAGATGAAAGGTGATAGTATGAAGGAGGAGCGGACGATGGTTCTTCAGCCCCCTTTGGTGGCTAGCAAAACCTATAGATACCAACTTGCTAAACTACCCAATCAATCACCGGGCAATGGTCAAGTGGGTTAGTGTAAGTTCCAAGCAATTATCTGAAATGAAGAGATCTAATGCATACATAAGAATGTTATAATGATCAAATATGGCATACCATGATACCTGGGACCAATTACCTCATGGAGCCGAGCCTCTCGATGCAAGCCCAAATGGGTAGTGATGGAGGCGATGCTGGCAGCAGGACAAATATATGGCCGAGAAGAAGAAGAAGGGTCCTCGAGGACCATACTCAGGTAGCTCACATGGGTACTCCATGTATAGGACCATGGGCCTCGAGACATGATCTGGTATCCCGGATATGGGGATAGCAGGTCCATATTAACTATGGATTTTGGGACTTCGGGAGTTTTCACCTTCACACACTTTGTTTGTCTTGAATGTCGAATTCGAACAAGCGAAATGCACGACCGACCGTGTTTCTTTTGTGAGCGGTCATATTAACCAGGCTGACTTCAAAGTTTTCTCAACCACCACACTTTGTTTCTCGAATGTCGAATTCCCAGTCCATATTAACTCTGGACATTGGGACTTCGGGAGTTTTCACCTTCACACACTTTGTTTGTCTTGAATGTCGAATTCCCGAACAAGCCAATCTGTCGACACGTGTTTCTTTTGACGAACGATCCATATTAACTCCAGGCTTTGTGACTTCAAAAGTTTTCTCCTTACCACACTTTGTTTCTCTCGAATGTCGAATTCCTAAACAAGCCAATCTGTCAACACGTGTTTCTTTTGACGAATAGTCCAGATTAACTCTGGACTTCAGGACTTCACGATTTTTTTCCTTAGCACACTTTGTTTCTCCCTAATTCCAAATTCCCGAACAAGACAATCTACTGACACATGTCCCTTTTAATGAACAGTGTAGATTAACTACGAACTTCAGGACTGTTATCGCTCAGTTTGTAGTTTAGGTCAAGTGGCTGAAGGGTAAAGGTCAAACTGGCGTAATAGGAGCTTCCCCACCCACTGTCACCTCGATGGGGGGCTCTTTCTATTTAGGGTGGCTAAACCCAAGGGAGACGTCCATGGCAATATGGGGTTTTGAAAGGCAAAGGTTTAAAGAATCAAGGCAAGTTTTCCCTTTCACAGATTACCGCCAAGAAGATACACCATAGAGAAGGCACATGTTTGCGAGACAAGGCAACAATTATGCTAATGAATGCAACAGTGGTTAATACTTCATTAGTCAATGACTATCAATATTATATATGAGCACATACAGCAATAATTATTGACGAAGTCAATGATTGCAATAACGACTATGGATTATAATATTACTTCTCAATAAACACTGGAAATGATATAGCATTCAATAGAGATAATCAATCCTTGAATTAACTTAATGCATTAAATATCATCAATTGCTCATATACAAAGGTTGTTGCGTCACTATACTAGAGGTGACGTCAGCCTTGTTCTAGGGTTAGTATTATAGACAAAGAGATCAACGTTTTGCAA
>SNQJ01S0150645.1:0-23208 GCA_010110895.2 Picea sitchensis
AAACATACCATTCATAAAATGAACACAGTGAACACAATACACCATGAATTTGGATCAAAGCCTTCTCTGTTATATTAAATTGAGTGCTCTATACATGAGGGTTTCAACAACTTCCACAATACTCTCTACAACATCCCTTTCTCTATGCATAACAACTACAACTACTCTGACATATATTTTACATATATTCTTTTACAAAGAGGAGCTCATCGAGATTTCCCTCCAACCATCTGTGTTCTATCTTATCAAATTAAGATTATTAACTACTAATTCTTCATATATTAAATGATAGACACAGACAGATAAGAGAAAAATGCTACAGATCTGTACTATCCATAAATACATTGATAAAATTACAATCCTTATTGATCTTTCATTAAGGTTTATCTTCTTGTTCTTTTAATGATGCTTTAATTACATTCACATCAAAAAATTTAAACTTGCCACGTCCTTCAAGCTTTTGAATTCTTCAAAATTTTCATTGTCCATTGCCTTTTCCTCCTCGCATGCCTTTGGTATGGATGCTCCTGCATCATACTCCTCTAGACAAAATTTCATGGACTCATGTCCATGAGCTCTTGCACTATCCTTCCATGTTTCTGAACATCTACTTCACTAATCCAACTAGCATCCTCCATGGGATGTCCTTTCCATTTGACCAGATACTCATAGTAGGTCTTTCTTCTGGTCTTCTTACTAACCCTTTGATCAATAATCTTCTCTATCTGTGGATTTTCTACTATAGGCATCTATTTTCTCCACTGAATCTCTTGCTGATCTTTGAATCCTCCTGTCTCATGTTTCCTGTAAGGGTACATGTCGTCTATGTTGAATATGGTTGATATGCCCACACCATCTGGCATCTCTAATTCATAATAATTTGCCTCAAAATTTCTCAAGATTTTGCATGGCCCAATCTTTTTCATATTAAAATTATTATATGTTCCCCTTGGGAACCTTTCCTTTCTGAGATGTGCCAAAACTAAGTCTCCTACTTCAAATTGAAGCTCTCTTCTATGTTGATCAACTCTATTCTTATACTCTTGGCTAGAGTTCTGCAATTGTTCTCTGATCTGGCTATGGATCTTCTGCATTTATGCAACGAAATCCTCTGCTCCAACAATCCTGAACTCACTCTGCTCTATGTCTCTCAACTCAAACACTCCTCTCAGCTACATTCCATACATAATTTGGAATGGGCTCCTTTCATTGCTTCTATTTGGTGAATCATTGTAAGAAAATTATGCTCGTGGAAAAATCTGATCCCACTGAGTATGATGCTCAGTGACCAGACTTCTCAGTAAATTTCCCAATATCCTATCCACTACCTCATTCTATCCATATGTTTGAGGGTGATAAGATGAGTTGAAGGAGTTCAGAAGGACAAGTCTGTCCCAAATTTCTTCCACAGTTTTCTCCAAAAATTCCCAAAAAAATTGGTGTCTCTATCTTATACAATGCTCTTTGGCAATCCATGAAGCCTAACAACTTCTTTGAAAAACAGATTTGCAATATGTGTTGCATCACTTGTCTTTTGGCATGGGATGAAATGATCCATTTTTAGAAATCTTTCCACTACCAAAAACATGGAATCACAACCTCTTTGGGTTCTTGGCAATACCAATACAAAATCCATGCTTATAGAATCCCAATGTCTTTCTGGTATTGGCAATGGTTGATACAACTCCATGTTCTATCTCTTGCCCTTAGCATGTTGGCAAATTATGCACCTGTTAACAAACCTTTTTACTTTTGTCCTCATACCTGGCCAATAATATGAACAATTCAATTGTGCAAATGTTTTTTCATGGCCGAAATGTCCAGCCAATCCTCCACTATGCTTCTCTTTCAAAAGATTGTCCCTCATGGAACACTTTGGGATACATAGTTGATTACCTTTGAACAACAATCCATATTGGACCAAGTATTCTACCCACTGGCTTCTATCTCTCAAGACAGGATTCATGCATGCTTCATACACTTCCTTGAAATATAAATCATCCCTATACATCTCCTTAAGGTGTTCAAACCCCGTGTTCTTCACATGGAACTCCTGCAGAATTAAGCATCTCCTGCTCAATGCATCAACAACCTTGTTAGCATTTCCAGAAATGTGCTTGATAACAAAAGAAAATTTATGCATAAATTCAACCCATTTGGCATGTCTTTGATTCAAATTTTCTTGTCGAGTTATGAATTGTAAGGCTTAGTTGTCCCTCTACAGAAAAAACTCTTTAGGAATCAAGTAGTGATTCAATTTATTTAAAGCTTGTATTATTGCATAAAACTCTTTTTCATATGTGGAGTAATTCTTCTTTGTATCATTCATCTTCTCACTGAAATACGCAACAGGTCGGTTATCTTGACTTAAGACATCTCCAATTGCAGCTCCACTTGCATCACAACTTACTTGAAATGTCTTACCAAAGTCTGGCAAAACTAGAATTGGTTGTCCAATTATCTTCTCCTTTAACAATCTGAAGCTCTTCTCTGCTTCTTTTGTCCAATTAAAAGACTTGTGTCTCTTCTTGACTGTATCTAAAATTGGTGCACATATCCCACTATAATTCCTAATAAACTTCCTATAGAAACTTGCTAAACCATGGAAGCTTCTCACCTTGAAGATGTTTCTTGATGATGGCCATTTTTTAATTGTTTTTACCTTCTCAGGATCCATCTTCATTTCATTGGACGAAATTATAAAACCCAAATAAATGAGTTTTGTCTGCATGAAAGAATATTTCTTCAAATTTATCAGTAGTTTCTCTCTCTGCAACCTCCTCATTGCTAGAGTTAGATGTCTCAGATGCTCCTCTTCAGTCTTGCTAAAGATCAACATATCATCAAGATACACGATCACAAACTTGCCAATGAAATCTTTCAGTACTTCGTTCATCAATCTCATAAATGTACTTGGAGCATTTGTTAACCCAAATGGAATGATGAGCCATTCATACAGCCCTTCATTTGTCTTGAATGTTGTTTTCCACTCATCACCTTCCCTCATTCTTATCTGGTGATATCCGCTCTTTAAGTCAATCTTGGAAAAAAAAAATTGCTCCACTTAAGCAATCCATTAAGTCATCCATTCTTCGTAAAGGGAATCTATACCTGATGGTAATTTTGTTGATATCTCTCGAATTCGTGCACATTCTCCATCCTCCATCTTTCTTTGGACTTAGTACTGTTGGTACAACACATGGACTCAAGATTTCTCTTACCAAACTTTTATCCATCAAATCTTGAACTTGCTTCTTGACCTCTTCATTATCTTGAAGTGTCAACCTATATGCATCTTTGTTTGGCAAACCCTCTCCTAGTATAAGATCGATATGATGGATTATACTCCTTATAGGTGGCAATGAGCAAGGCATCTCATCCACGACTATATCAGCAAAATTCTCTAGCAGTTCCTGAATTTCTTCAGGTAAATCCACCATTGAAGTACTTGTCAGAATGACCTTCGGTTTCCTTACTACATCAAACTTCATTTCCTTTTCTTTCTTGACTTCATTTAGGAGTTCCTTCCCACTCATGAGAAGTATGTTGGTCCTGGCTTCTTCCTTCACTTTCTTGTCTTCAATTGGCAGCAACATGTGTGTCCTACCATTTTTCTCCAAAGTATAGGTGTTATTCCTTCCATCATGAATAACATTTATGTCATATTGCCACGGCCTTCCCAACAAAATATGGAAAACATCCATAGGAATCACATCACACAATATCAATACCTATATCCTCCTATCTTAAACTCAACTAAACATTGTTTAGTGACTGTTACCTGATGTCCTTTTTGAAACCATGAAACTTTATACGGGCTTGGATGTGCAACTGTTTCCAGCTCCAAATTCTCCACCATCTCTATTGATACTAAGTTATATGTGCTTCCACTATCCACTATGACCTTGCATACCTTGTCTTTGGTCTTGCAAGCAATATGAAACAAACTATTCCTCTCGACTGGATTTTCCACTTCCTTCTCTGGCTTCAAGAGAACTTTCCTCATCATTAAGGACCTTCCTCCTTCTGCATCTTCTACCTCAACATTTCTCCTTTGTGCCTTTGAAATGTGAGCTTGGCCTCCTCCTTCTTTGTTCCTCTCAAGACATTCCCAAGACATGTGTCCTACCTTTCCATAGGCAAAACACTTTACTTCATGTTCTATGCCTCTTCCTCTTCCATGAGGAAAAGTATTTCTTCCACCAACATATTGTCTCCCTCTGGAACTCCTCCTCTTTCTGGGTGACTATGAGGTTTATTTCCCTCATCCTTGGGCTTCTGAACTCCATCATGGGAAATATTCTTACATCTATTTAGACTTCTACCTCTGCCCCTTTGGATTTATTTCCTTTCCAACTTCTCCTCTACCTTCAAAGAAATCCGATAAGCATCTTCCACATTTCTAATGGTCACCATGTTGATCTCATGCCGAATTTCGTATCTCAGGCCATTAATGTACTTGGATACCTTTTCATCATCACTTTTTCTGTGACCTGCTCTAATATTCAACTGGTAAAACTCTTCAGTATACTCTTTGACTCTCATCCCCTTCTGCCTTAAATTTTGCAGTCTTCTGAACAAATTAATATGATAATCCCTGGGTATGAATTTGGCTTTCATCTTGGCTACCATTCTATCCCAGCTCTTTATCTTCTTCTTTCCTTTTCACCTCCTGTCAGCCTACAGTTCATCCCACCACAGTGTTGCACGCCCTTTCAATCCTGTAACTGCATGTTTGACCTTCTTCTCTGATTCAATGTCTAATCAAAGTACCTATCAAGATCCCTAAACCAATCAAGTAACTCTTCTACATCCAGATTACTTTCATACATCGGGTTGTCCATTTTTTCTCTTGCTCCCATCCATGCAAAAACTTTCAATAGTCATTCCTCTGCAACATCCTCTACAACAACTTCTTCATTTCCTTCTTCTTCACTCTCAGCCTCACTGACATTTCTATCATTAGTTGCCCTTCTCTGCATTTTCTCCATGGCATCCAAATGAGCATGAATTTCCCTCATATCTCTTTCCATAGATGGGTTAGGCATAGGTATCTCTGCATGTCTCCTTGGAGGCATTGTTCCAAGCTTCTTCTCCTTCAGAGTTAAACTTCTTCTACTTTCATGTGTCCTCTTCAGCCTACAGAAAATTTATGTCTTGTGGCTCTGATACCACTTGATGCAACACCCCACCTCAGCGGGAATTTCTTGACCTCCCATTCGATGGATATTTCACAAGAATGGACCAAAATGGTTCTTCGGGTCCCCAATAGACCTCAATTTCAAATATATCATACATAGGTCCAACCCTTGTACTCACGCATATTGATTCGAGCGCAAGCTTCCCTCACGTGATCACTGGTTGTGACCAGGCACTAACCCAAAAGGTGCTTCAGGACTACAAAGTTCAGGTGGTTTGATGTGAGCCACTCCCAACTCTCCTAATTCCCGAATTGGCGAATTATCCTGGCCTTGGACTAACCGTCCATGTTTCCTCCAAAACCAATGATTCAGATCACACTTCGCGCTTCACAAAGTTGACACTATGCTCCTCGCAATCTTCCCGAATCACGAAATATCCTCTCTTGATCGGACAACTGTCAACACATCAAGATCTCTCCCAAAGGGATCTCCACCATTCGTTTGACGCTTCTTTGTTTACTCTCATAGAAGTGTTCTACGTCGCCAACTCTCCTAAACTTCAAATCTTGCTCGTTGAAAGTTCTTCACCCTGCTTTCGAGTCCTTCGAAGGTTCGACCCTTAGGAACTTTCCTAAGTGGTTTTCAACCACCTGTCTAAAAAGACCACTCTCCCTCTTAATATTTGTGAAACTTGAGGATGAGTCAAAGTCTTGAGTTCCTTCCTAAGCAATCATAAAACCTCTATCCTTTCTGAGCTTAATTTCTCCTCTAGACAAAAGTACTTACTATCCCTCCGGAGCTTAACCTTCATTGAAAACTCAAAAGTTCTCTAGGTTTCATCCCACTCACACTTTGTGGACTTCTCCAAACATCCTTTCTCCCTCAGAGAAATATACCCACCTCTCTGGACTCCTTGCAACAGAGAATTTAACAATTTCTCTTTAACTAAATGAGCCCAACAAATGACTCGGCCTACGCATCTCCTACGTAGTTTCTGTGCACGCCTTGCACTCTTGTTGATGCTAAAACCCCGGTATCCCTCCTGTGATTTTCTGAGATTAACTCAGAATATCGTCAATGCACTCCTTCCAGACTAACACTGCACTCCTTGCAAATTTTCTCAGGAAGAGAAACAATTAAAACTTATTGTTTCCTCACAGAGTCATTCACTCAACATTCATAAGCATAAACACATAACAGAGACGGAAAGAAAAATTCAAACATACCATTCATAAAATGAACACAGTGAACACAATACACCATGAATTTGGATCAAATCCTTCTCTGTTATATTAAATTGAGTACTCTGTACATAAGGGTTTCAGCAACTTCCACAATACTCTCTACAACATCCCTTTCTCTATGCATAACAACTACAACTACTCCAACATATAGTTTACATATATTCTCTTACAAAGAGGATCTCATCGAGATTTCCCTCCAACCATCTGAGTGTTATCTTATCAAATTAATACTATTAACTACTAATGCCTCATACATTAAATGATAGGCACAGACAGATAAGATAAAAACGTTATAGATCTGTATCGTCCATAAATACATTGACTAAATTACAATCCTTCTTGATCTTGTATTAAGGTTTATCTTCTTTTTCTTTTAATGATGCTTTAATTACATTCACATCAAAACTTTTAAACTTGCCACGTCCTTCAATCTTTTGAATTCTTCAAAATTTGTGTTGGTCGTTGCCTTTTCCTCCTCGCGTGCCTTTGGTATGGATGCTCCTGCATCATACGCCTTTGGAAAAAATTTCATGGACTCCTATCCATGAGCTCCTGCACTATCCTTCCGTGTTTCTGAACATCTACTTCACTAATCCAACTCGAATCCTCCATGGGGTGTCCTTTCCATTTGACCAGATACTCGTAGTAGGTATTTCTTTTGGTATTCTTACTAACCCTTTGATCAATAATCTTTTATATATGTGTCTTTTCTACTATAGGCATATGTTTTCTCCACTGAATCTCTTGATGATCTTTGAATCCTCCTGTCTCCTCTTTCCTGTAAGGGTACAGGTCAGCTATGTTGAATATGGGTGATATGCCCACACCATCTGACAACTTTAATTCATAAGCATTTGCCTCAAAATTTCTCAAGATTTTGCATGGCCCAATATTTTTCATCTTCAATTTATTATATGTTCCCCTTGGGAACCTTTCCTTTCTGAGATGTGCCAAAACTAAGTCTCCTACTTCAAATTGAAGCTCTCTTCTGTGTTGATCAACTCCATGCTTATACTCTTCGCTAGAGTTATGCAAATGTTCTCTGATCTGGATATGGATCTTTTGCATTTTTGCAGCGAAATCCTCTGCTCCACCACTCCTAAACTCACTCTGCTATATGTCTCTCAACTCAGACACTCCTCTCAGCTGCATTCCATATAGAATTTGGAATGCTCTCCTTCTAGTGCTTCTATTTGGTGAATCATTGTAAGCAAATTCTGCTTGTGGCAAAATCTGATCCCACTAAGTATGGTGCTCAGTGACCAGACTTCTCAGCAAATTTCCCAAGCTCCTATTCACTACCTTAGTCTCTCCATCTGTTTGAGGGTGATAATATGAGCTAAAGGACAAGTCTATCCCCAACTTATTCCACGGTGTTCTCCGAAAATGCCAAAAAAACTTGGTGTCTCTGTCTAATACAATTCTCTTTCCATCCATGAAGCCTAACAACTTCTTTGAAAAATAGATTTGCAATATGTGTTGCATCACTTGTCTTTTGGAATGGGATGAAATGTGCCATTTTTGAAAATCTATGCACTACCACAAATATGGAATCACAACTTCTTTGGGTTCTCAGCAATCCCAATACAAAATCCATACTTATAACATCCCAAGGTCTCTCTAGTATTGGCAATGGTTTATACAACCACTTGTTCTGTCTCTTTCCCTTAGCATGTTGGAAAATTATGCACCTATTAACAAACCTTTTTACTTATGTCCTCATACCCAGCCAATAATACGAACAGTTCAACTGTGCAAACATTTATTCATGGCCGAAATGTCCAACCAATCCTCCACTATGCTTCTCTTTCAGAATATTGTCCCTCATGGAACACTTTGGGATACATAGTTGATTAGCTATGTTGGGATACTGGCTTCTGTCTCTCAAGACAGGATTCATGCATGCTTAATACGCTTCCTTGAAATCTGAATCATCCCTGTACATATCCTTAAGGTGTTCAAACCCCAAGGTCTTCACCTGGAACTCCTACAGAATCAAGCATCTCTTGCTCAATGCATAAAAAACCTTGTTAGCATTTCTAGAAATGTGCTTAGTAACAAAAGAAAAGTTCTGCATAAATTCAACCCATTTGGCATGTCTTTGATTCAACTTTTCCTGTCGAGTTATGAATTGTAAGGCCTAGTTGTCACTGTACAAAACAAACTCTTTAGGAATCAAGTAGTGTCTCCATTTATTTAAATCTTGTATTACTGCATAAAACTCTTTGTCATATGTGGAGTACTTCTTCTTTGTATCATTCAGCTTCTCACTGAAATAAGCGACATGTCGGTTATCTTGAATTAAGACAGCTCCAATTGCATCTCCAATTGCATCTCCACTTGCATCACACCTTACTTGAAATGTCTTACCAAATTTCGACAAAACTAGAATTGGTTGTCCAGATATCTTCTCCTTTAACACTCTGAAGCTCTTCTCTACTTCTTCTATCCAATTAAAAGACTTACATCTCTTCTTGACTGTATCTAAGATTGGTGCACATATCCCACTGAAATTCTTGATAAGCGTCCTATATAAACTTGCTAAACCATGGAAGATTCTCACCTCGAAGATGTTTCTTGGTGATGGCCATTCTTTAAAATATTTTACCTTCTCAAGATCCATCTTCAGTTCATTGGACGAAATTACAAAACCCAAATAGATGAGTTATGTCTGCACGAAAGAATATTTATTCAAATTCATCAGTAGCTTCTCTCTCTACAACCTCCTCATTGCTAGAGTCAGATGTCTCAGATGCTCCTCTTTAGTCTTGTTGAAGATCAGTATATCATCAAGATACACGATCACAAACTTGCCAATGAAATCTTCCAATACTTCGTTCATCAATATTATAAATTTACTTGGAGCATTTGTTAACCCAAATGGCTTGACGAACCATTCATACATCCCTTCATTTGTCTTGAATTTTGTTTTCCACTCATCACCTTCCCTCATTCTTATCTAGTGATATCCACTCTTTAAGTCAATATTGGAAAAAACATTTCCTCCACTTAAGCAATCCATTAAGTCATCCATTCTTGGTAAAGGGAATCTATACCTGATGGTGATTTTGTTGATATCTATCGAATACATGCACATTCTCCATCCTCCATATTTCTTTGGCCTTAGTACTGTTGGTACAACACATGGACTCAAGTTTTTTCTTACCAAACCTTTATCCATCAAATCTTGAACTTGTTTCTTGACCTCTTCATTCTCTTGCGGTGTCAACCTATATGCATCATTTTTTGGTAAAATTTCTCCTGGTATAAGATTGATATGATGGTTTATACTCCTTATAGGTGGAAATGAGCAAGGCATCTCATCCACGACTATATCAGCAAAATTCTCCAGTAGTTTCTGAATTTCTTCAGGTAAATCCTTCATTGAAGTACTTGTCAGAATGACCTTCGGTTTCCTTACTACAACAAACTGCATTTCCTGTTCTTTCTTGACTTCATTTAGGAGTTCCTTCCCACTCATCAGAAGTATTCTTGTGTTGGCTTCTTCCTTCACTTTCTTGTATACAATTGGCAGCAACATGTGTGTCCTACCATTCTTCTCCAAAGTATAGGTGTTCTTCCTTCCATCGTGAATAACATTTATGTCATATTTCCATGACCTTCCCAACAAAATATGGCAAACATCCATAGGAATCACATCACACAAGATATCATCCCTATATCCTCCTATCTTAACTCAACTAAACATTGTTTAGTGATTGTTACCTGATGTCCTTTTTGCAACCATGAAACTTTATACGGGCTTGGATGTGCAACTGTTTCCAGCCCCAACTTCTCCACCATCTCTATGGATACTAAGTTATCTATGCTTCCACTATCCACTATCACCTTTCATACCCTATCTTTGGTCTTGAAAGAATTCTGAAACAAGTTGTTCCTCTGGACTAGATTTTCCACTTCCTTCTATGGCTTCAAGATAACTTTCCTCATCATTAAGGACATTCCTCCTTCTGTGTCTTCTTCCTCAACATTTATTTTTTGTGCCTCTGAAATGTGATCTTGGCCTCCTCCTTATTTCTTCCTCTAAGGAAAATCCCAATACATGTGTCCTACCTTTCCACAGGAAAAACAATTTACTTCACCTCATATGCCTCTTCCTCTTCTGGGAGGAAAAGTATTTCTTCTACCAGCATATTGTCTCCCTCTGGAACTTCCTCCTCTTTCCGGGTGACTATGAGGTTTCTTTCCCTCATCCTTGGGCTTATGAACTTCATCATGGGAAATATCCTTGCCTATGTTCAAACTTCTACCTCTGGCCCTTTGGCTTTGTTTCCTTTCCAACTTCTCCTCTGCCATCAAAGCAATCTGATAAACATATTCCACATTTCTAATGATCACCATGATGATCTTCTCCCGAATTTCTTATCTCAGACCGTTAATGTACCTGGATACCTTTTCATCATCACTTTCTCTGTGACCTACTCTAATATTCAACCAGTAAAACGCTTCAGTATACTCTTTGATTTTCATCCCCTTCTTCCTTAAATTATGCAGTCTTCTGAATAAATTAATCTGATAATCCTTGGGTATGAATTTGGATTTCATCTTGGCTACCATGTCCCAACTCTTTATCATGTGCTTTCCTTTGCACCTCCTGTAATACTACAGTTCATCCCACCACAGTGTTGCATGCCCTTTCAGTCTTGTAACTGCATGTTTGACCTTCTTCTCTTCTTCAATGTCTTCATAATCAAAGTACCTATCTAGAGCCCTGAACTAATCAAGTAACTCTTCTACATACATATTACCTTCATACATCAGGATGTCCATTTTTTCTCTTGCTCCCATCCGTGCAACATCTTTCAATAGTCGCTCCTCTGCAGCAACTTCTTCATTTCCTTTTTCTTCACTATCTGCCTCACTGACATCTCTAGCATCATGTGCCCTTCTCTGTGTTGTCTCCATGGCATCCAAATGAGAACAAAGTTCCCTCATCTCTCTTTCCATAGCTGGGTTAGGCATAGGTATCTCTGCATGTCTCCTTGGAGGCATTGTTCTAAGATTCTTCTCCTTCAGAGTTAAAATTCTTCTACTGTCTTGTGTCCTCTTCATCCTACATAAAAATTGTGTCTTGTGGCTCTGATACCACTTGATGCAACACCCCACCTCAGCAGGAACTGCTTGACTTCTCGGTCGATGGATCTTTCACGGGACTAAACCAAAATGGTTCTTCAAGTCCCCAATAGACCTCAATTTCAAATATAGCATACACATGTCCAACCCTTGTACTCGTGCGGACCGATTCGGGTGCAAGATTCCCTCACGTGATCACTAGCTGTGACCAGGAACTAACCCAAAAATGTGCTTCGGGACAATGGAGTTTGGGTGGTTTAATGTGAGCCACTCCCAACTCTCCTAATTCCCAAATTGGTGAATTCTCCTAGCCTCGGCCCAACGGTCCACATTTCCTCTGCAACCAATTATTCATATCACACTTCACGCTTCACGAAGTTGACACTCTGCTCCTCGCGATATTCCCGAATCGTGAAATATTCTCTCTTGATCGGACGACTGTCAACGCATCAAGATCTCTCCCAAAGGGATCTCCACCATTCCTTCAATGCTTCTTTGTTCACTCTCCTGGAAGTGTTCTACGCCGCTAACTCTCCTGAACTTTAACTCTTTCTCGCTGAAAGTTCTGCACCCTGCTTTTGAGTCCTTCGAAGGTTCGACCCTTAGGAAATTTTTTAAGTGGTTTTCGACCACCAGTCTAAAAATACCACTCTCCCTCCTGAGCTTTGTGAAACTCGAGGATGACTCAAACTCTTGAGTTCCTTCCTGACCAAGTATAAAACCTATATCCTTTCTAAGCTTAATTTCTCCTCTGGACAAAATTAATTTGTATCCCTTCGGAGCTTAACCTTCACTGAAAACTCAGAAGTTCTTTGGGTTTTGTCCTACTCACACTTTGTGGATTCTCCAAACGTCCTTTCTTCCTCAAATAAATCTACCCACCTTTGTGCACTCCTTGCAATAGAGAATTTTCCAATTTCTCATCAACTAAACGAGCGCAACGAATGACTCGGCCTACGCGTCTCCTAAATAGTTTATGTGCATGCCTTGCACTCTTGATGATGCTAAAACCCCAGTATCCCTCCTGATATTTTCTGAGATTAACTCAGAATCCCGTCAATGCACTCCTTCCAGACTAACACTACACTCCTTGCATATTTTATCAGGAAGAGAAACAATTGAAACTTATTGTTTCCTCACAGAGTCATTCACTCAACATTCAGAAGCATAAACACATAACAGAGACTGAAAGAAAAATGCAAACATACCATTCGTAAAATGAACACATTGAACACAATACACCATGAATTTGGATCAAAGCCTTCTCTGTTATATTAAATTGACTTCTCTGTACATAAGGGTTTCAACAACTTCCACAATACTCTCTACAACATCCCTTTCTCTATGCATAAAAACTACAACTACTCTGACATATAGTTTACATATATTCTTTTACAAAGAGGATCTCATCGAGATTTCCCTCCAACCATTTGAGTGTTATCTTATCAAATTAAGACTATTAACTACTAGTGCCTCATACATCAAATGATAGGCACGGACAGATAAGAGCAAAACGCTACAGATCTGTACTGTCCATAAATACATTGACAGAATTACAATCCTTCTTGATCTTGCATTAAGGTTTATCTTCTTGTTCTTTTAATGATGCTTTAATTACTGCATTCACATCAAAACTTTTAAACTTGCCACGTCCTTCAAGCTTTTGAATTATTTAAAATTTGTGTTGGTCGTTGCCTTTTCCTCCTCGCGTGCCTTTGGTATGGATTCTCCTACATCAAAATAACACAAAGATCCAGTGAACAATATCTTCTATTAAATAATGAAACGGGTTGAAACTGTAAAACTGCATAACTGAAACTTGCTCGAATGGTGGTAACTATCTCTGACAAGAGATGTTGATGCTACACGCATCCATCTGAGAAAAATGTATTACAATGAGTCTCTAGAGGCCCTTTTCATATTACTCATGAATGAAAAAACCCTAGACATCCAAAAAACTAACCCTAGAAGGTGAAACGCCAAAATTCATGTGGGCCCTATGGGTAAGTTGGTGTAATTTGGTACCTCAACTTCCTAGGGTCTTAAATTTTGCATACAAACTCCATTTTAGGCACGTGATAGCCCGTTGGAAAGGTCTTCCAGAGAACTACACATTCAACCATCAGACTCTGACTCTGTCTATATTCTAACTGTGGTGAGTCAAAAAAACAACGTTTAGGGCCCCAAAACATCCCTGGAAGTGCAACAAGATGTGTTGATATGAAAACATACAAAATAAGCCAGTTGGATTAGGCAAGAGGCCACCTGTATCCACCTGGAGAATGTGTGGGGCTTCAGACAACCCCAAAAGTGTAGAACTCACAATTATAAAGCAGTACAGAAGGACATGTTGAATAAAAATGGACATGAGGAGCTAGTTGGAATAGGTGGGTGGCCACCAATATCCACCTAGATCACCAACACTCACCTATGGCTCGTCCTGAGCCACTAAGTTCTGTTGCATTCTCCTCCATGCGTTGATAAAATTTTGGGATGCTTCCTTAGCTGCCACAACTTCCTTTATTATTATTGTCTATGTTTCCATAATTTCTTCTACACCCTACGTAGTTAGGGACATAAGCTTTTCTTTTGTTTTATGTGTTGCTTGTTTCACCTTTCCCTGCGTAGTTGCCAGTTCTACTATCACCTTCAATGATTCTTCTTGTAGTGGTCCTAAGCATTGTTGAAGGATATTCTTCTAATCCCGCATATTTTAAAATTCCACGTATGATTACCTATATTCCAAAATGGTCGTCATTCATTCAGTCGGTGGAAGGGTGTTTATTCTCTCTAAAGATTTCTAGGCCTTTTCCTGTGCTTCCCTTAATTTTTATTCCACAATATTCATCTCTGGATCCTCTACCAGATCTTTCCAGATTTATGCACTTTCCTCGCAGAGCTTTGTGTATTCTTCCTCCACTTTATTGATGTTTTCTACAGTTTTCATCGCCATTCTCTCTCTTCCTGCTCGTTCCTTTGATGGTATTCCCAACGTACAATTCCACTGTAAGTCCTCGATTCTCGTGCAGAATCCTTTGATAACTTTGCCAATTTTCAAGACCCACTCCTCCATAGTAGCCTATACTACTATTGATACTTCTGAAAGTTCCTTGTAAAAATTATGGATGATCGCTTCTATCTTCTACACCATTATCTCATCTTCATCCTTTTCCTTTAGATATTTCCTTGCCCTTTATTTGGCCTCATTCTTTTCCTTCATTGCTCCTTCCACTTTTCCTTCAACTTCTCTCTTTTTTTGTAGCGAAATTTCATATTGTTGTTGCAATTGATCCCTTTCATTCATTAATTTGGTAATTTCTTGTTTTGCTTCATATGCATGAAGCCTAATCTCATGCAAAATGCCTATTTTCAAGATTTGTAATATGTGTATAGGAATCTGTGACACCAATATGTTCAAGTGGCTCAGTGTCTTCATATTTTCTTTCAGTTCATGCATTGTGAACTCGACCGAGTCTATCTCAATTTGTAACATTCTGCGCTCAGATGATATCATGATCAAAACTAGATGAGCAAACTTTGCTTCCTCCACCACAATTGTGGAAAGTCCTCACTCTAATCTGTGCTCAGGTGTTATTCAGGATACTTCCAAGAGTTGTTATAATTCTATCAACTAATCCCACATCTTCTAGTTTTGTTATGTTTTTTTCCTCATAGCTTCCTTAATGATTTCCTCTGCAACATTATGTACTTTGTATCTAATTTGGTCCATGTCATCATTGGTCAAATTATAGACTGGGGATACCTTGTGCGCTTTCTTCTTCTTACAAGCAACTCTTGCTGGCTCACTCCACTTATATTTTCATTTCACTCTTATCATGGGGACTATTTGTTGTGTCTCTTTTGTTGATAAGCCAAGTGTGTTTCCTGCACCATTTTTCTGGTCATTATGTTTCCCCTCATCCAATTCTTCTTCATCTCTCTTCCATTCTTGCTCCTCTTCTAGGTGTCCTGTATGTTCTGACGGGATTATCCACTCGACTTCCCAATCATTAGTGATCATGCATACATCATATGTTGTCAACATGTAGTTGGTTGGCAGCCATTGGCATGCAAGGTCCTTTTTGTCTTGAATGTACATATGTTGCATCCCTTCCTTAAATCGCTCAATGTATTAATAGGTTTCTATTGTCTTGGAAGTGATGCACAATGTATGTTTAATGATGTACCTAATCACATCAAAATATACATAAAATGTAATATTTTGTCTTTTTGTCTCCTTTTGTTTGACGTATGATCTAGAATATATTTTCAGAACGAAATGAATACAGATTATTATCAAAATATGCTTAACACAGAATAACAGATTACAGTAAAACATGTTTCTATTCAATAAGGAAATAAGTTGAAACTGTAAAATGCAGTGGAAACAAGCGTGCCAGAATGGTGGTGGTTTATCTCTAAGAAGAGATGTGATGGCTATGCTCATTTGCAGGAATATGATTATAATGAGGCTCTGAAGTCATTTTTTCAATAAACAGGAATGTCAACACCCCTATACATCCAAAAAACCTAACCCTAGGAGATGAAGCGCCAAAAGTCATGTGGGCCTCGTTTGGGTAAGTTAGTTCATCAACTTCTCGGGGCCATAACTTTTCCATATGATCTTCATTTTAGGTGCATGATAGCCCGTTGGAAAGGTCTATTCAAGGACTACACATTTTGTTGTGAGCCCTAAAAAACGTTGTTTAGGGCCTCAAAACAGCCCCGCAAGTCAGGGACCCAAAAATTAGGGAAACAACTACCAAACTGGAAAACTACCAAAATGGGCCAATTGGAATAGGTGGGAGGCCAGCAACATCCATATGGATCAATCCTCCCCCCTTAGGAAGAAGTGGTATCCATTGCATTTATTTCCCCCATCAAATAAGTAAATTTCTATTGAATTTGGCCCCAGGTGAGCCACTTGCCTTGGTGCAAGAGTTGCCCTGCTTTGACAACTCGATAAAAATGGATTCTTTGCTAGAGAGTGACATTAATCTATTTTTCCACAATATGATCATTAGATTTGTGTTGCATGCAGTCAGGGTTGAGCTCTATTGGTGTCAGTTGTTCTACTATCTCTGAGGTTTCCAATAATGGTGGGAAATACGGTCGAAGGATATCCACATTGAACATTGGGTGCAAGCCAAGGAAAGGAGGAATGTTGAGCTCGGAAGAATTATCACCCACAACCTTGGTGATGGTGTACGGCCCATAAAAAAATGGGAGAATATTCTGATGGGGTCCTTTAAGGTGCTCTTTCTGTAAGTGAAACCAAACTTTGTCACCCACCTGAAACTTATGTGGCACCTGGTGTTGTTCATGGTGATGCTTGTACTTGTCATTAGAATTTTGTAGGATATCCTAAACCTGTTGGTGGATGTGTTGGATCCGCTCAATAAACCGGGTGTCTTTGTCATCTTCAGTTGGGCAGGAGATGAGTCGGTCGAGGTGACCGCAATGGGTAGTGCAACATCTATGGGACCCAATGGTTGGAATCCCAACCCCACCTAAAAGGGTTTATGGTTGGTTGAGCTATGTAGGGCTTGGTTGTAGTTATGTTGAACATAGCGGAGACTCTCATCCCATGTGCGAGGATGCTTATAATTATACATTCACGGGATATGAATGATAATTTGATTTACGACCTCGTTTTGGCCATATGTCCTGGGGTGGAATGTCGTGGATTTGGTGAGCTTAGTGTCCAGCAGTGACTAGAGGCTTGAACAGAATGTGCTGAGAAATCAACTATCCTGATCTGAGACAATGGTTTGTGGGATTCCAAAATGTACCAAGACTCGTTCAAAGAAGATCTTGGCAGTGGCCTCTGTTATGATGCTCTTCTTTCAGGCGGCCAGAATCGCCATCTTATAAAAACGATCCATAACCACAAAAGCCCAATCATTGCCTCGCTTGGTGGATGGGAGGCCCGACATGTATTCCATTGAGATGGATTCCCATGGCATGTCAGGAGTAGTCAGAGCAGTGACAGGACCTATTTCTTAGTGGACGGTTTGGAAATTGCGCAGGTAGTGCAGGACCTGATATACTTGTTTACCTCCTGTTGATGTTTCGACTAGTAGAAATGTTTCTGCAGCATTTCCACTGTATTTTTGATGTTTAAGAGTCCTGCCACCTGATTGTAGTGGGATTCCCATATCAGCTTCGCTCGCTCTCTTGATGGAAAAGAGATATGGACCAGACGGCATAACAACCTATCCTAAAGATGAAATTTAGCAACAACTGTGTTTGTGCCCAACATTTGGTAGGTGGTGGAGAAGTATGGGTCTATATCATAGAGTTGGGGCCATTCAGAGGTCTCATTTCCACAAGAGTCTACCACCGTGGTGAGTGTCGTGACTGGCGGTCTGCTGAGGCAATCAGCGACACAATTTGTGCTTCTCGTTTTATACTTGATGTTGAGGTGGAATTGTTGCAAGTATGTGGACCACTTCTGATGGCGGTCATTCTAAAATTTTCTTTGTGTCTGCATGAACTACAGTGGCTTATGAACAATGTGGATGACTATCTCCTTCCCAAGAATATAATGTCTCCACTGGTGATAGGCTTTCAAAATGGAGTACATTTCTTTGTCATAAGTAGGGTACTTATAGACAACATCTGATAGTATATCACTATGATAGGACATAGGGTGGCCATGTTGAGTGAGAATAACACCCACAACATAGTCTAAAGCAGTTGTCTCGATCTCAAAGGGTTGTTGTAGGTTTGGTAGTGAAATTACTGGGGCTGAGCACAAGTGTTGCTTCAAATCATTAAACGCTTGTTGTTGGGACCGGCCCCAAAAAAAAATTTCCTTACCACCACCCTTGGTTACTTGGTTGAGGGCCCATGCAATATGGGAGAATCCCAACATGAACTTGTGGTAGAAATTGGCAAGGCCCAAGAAGCTTCGAAGCTCAGTGAGTGTGATTGGGGCTAGCCAGTCATGGATGACTTGGATTTTGGTTGTATCCACATGTACGCCATGTTGATCAATGATGTAGCCCAGGTAATGAACCATGTCAATGCCAAAGGATCATTTTTCCAAGTTGGCGTAGAGCTGGTGTTGTCACAGGGTGTGCAGAACCTGCTAAATATGTTGCAAGTGTTATGCCCAAGTCTTGTTATAAATGAGGATGTAATCCAGATACACCACTACAAAAGTATTGGTGAATGGTCGCATAATATCGTCTATCATCCTCGTGAAAGTGGTTGGAGAATTTGTAAAACCAAAGGGCATGACCAACCATTCAAAAAGACCTTCCTTTGACTTGAAGGCAGTCTTCCATACACATGTTTTTTCTATTGGGACCTAGTGGTAGCTAGACTTCAGATCAATATTACTGACATATTTGGCCACCATGAGCTGATCAAGGAGGTTGTCGATTCGAGAATCGGGGACCGGTTTCTGAATGTGATTTTATTTAGGGCTCAATAATCAATGCAGAGTCACAGGGTTCCATCTTTCTTCTATACCAGCATGATCAAGCTCCCGCAAGGTGATGAACGGGGACGGATGTGCCCCTTATGGAGCAGTTCTTGGATCTGCGCTTGATTTCCTCATTCAAAAACAGAGAGCAATGGTAGACTGGCCCATTGGGCAGTGGTGCGTTAGGGGTCATATCGATGGGGTGCTTGGCATGACAGTGCATAGGTACCCCGGTAGGTGAGGAGAAGATATATAAGTATTCTTCCATGACCTTATCCATTTGCTTCTATTGTGTGGAGAGGTCAGCCATGTTGTAGATAAAAATCGCAATGAAATTTTTGCCAACAAAGTATTGCTAAAGCCTATTATTATAAGCTAATGATATATATAATACTAGTAGGTGGGACCCCCTTGTATATTGAAGATCATATCTAGTTATTATTTGATGTCCATGTTGTTGTTCGACACTGCTTGTAGGGTCCTACATGATGGACGATGAAATACTGGTTCTATTTGCGACAAATGGAAGATGGATAATGCATGGTATGTGTGGGTTTCGTTACTCTAAAATCTCAATTCCGTGTCATGATGGCTTATGTGAAATGTTATTACAATGTTATTAGCACCATACTCTATTACATGTTACACCTGCACAAAACACATGTTATTCATGACAAAAGATAAAAAGAAATATGGAATAAATTTAAGGAGAAGAAACTAAACTATGCTATACTATGCTACACTATATGCATTGGAAAATTAAAAAGGTTGATGTTAGTACTAGCTAGCAATGTTAGTGGATGTTAGTGGCTATACAATATATTGATTTATATGAAGGCACATTTGATATGTGTTATGGTATGTTCGGAAATGGTTATTGTGATTATAGGGTGGCACACTTGGAAAGTAATGGATGTTATTTTCGAAGCATGGATTAATGAATGGTTGGTTGGTGCATACTACGTAATTGAATGAGTAGAGGATGGAAGAGATGTGAATTTACTACACGTCACTCCATACCTCTCCCACTGGCCATCACCCTAGTTTGGCTATTGTTCAATTGTGTTTCGCTATGGTTAAGTTTTGGTTTTCAGACGAGGAAAGAACTTCTCGACCAAGATCACGTTTTTAAGGATTTTTGGTTACGCGTATGTCTTTTCCACCATCCATGAACTCACTCTGGTTATGAAATAGATATTGGCTCGGTGATGTATTGATCTGTTGTTTTCTTGAGAGTGGAAACTATGTAACCTTGTGATATTTCTCTGGAATCGTTGGTTGTGTGTATTCACTGTAAACGAAAAAAAATTGGATAGTTGAAGTCACAATTTCATTGATGATTCTATGTGGTGGAAGCCATAAAGTCTCTCTTTTGTCTTATGGGTTTTGGTTGGAGGGTTTCATTTGGCCCAAACTTGTTGGTCGTCTCCACATAGTTCTTGTACACATACCCAGTTGTTTTGGTGTTATGGGGTTGTTGTGTTTGATTTTTTTAACCACTTTGAGTCACTGCTATCATTTTCGCCTGGTAGTGGGCTCATGTATGATTTTGGTTTCTGTACAATTGGTTATGGTGGTCATTATGCCAAGATGCTTGCTTTAGGGTTGGTTTCTATTACATGGTTTTGTATTTTTACCAACATTATCCAGGTTTTTGAAAACCACCAGGGTTATACCCATGTGAGTTCTCGGGGTTATTACTGGCCAGTAAGGATCCTCTGCTCCTCTGTTCATAGTCTCTCCTACCTTGTGTTAATTGTCACCCTGTCATACATGTAAATGGTTATATGGCCTATTTTTCCACCGTGTTTTTTTTAAGGGTTCTCGCCTGCTGTTGATATGGTCGACTCCAGTCTCCTTGTGCTTCAATGATCGAACGAACCCTTGACTATTTTCTTGTTTCGTTGGTACAGAAACCGATTTGATTAACTCAATGGTCACACTCTGTCGGTCATATAATTGATTGTTATAGTTGTTGGATAGTATTTCCAGTGGGGTTGATTATTGGTTCATCCATGTTGATCGGGTTAATTACAGAGTTGATGGAATAGCATCGACAGTGGTTTTTACTATTGGTATTTAGTCGCTTCATTATGTGTTATAACAGACGAATCGATAGCTCGGCATGGTTAATTGAATGAATCAAGAAATGAAATGGGCACACAGTCGCTGCCTCTTTTGTTGTAACAGTTGGATTTTTAACTCAACATGGTTTTATGGTTTGATTGGGAGTATGGCTCTTTGAGTTATGCATTGGGTTGTGTGTTTCCTACAGCATGGTATAAGTTGAAATTATGGTTGTTGTTACTATGTGTTTTAATTTCCAATCGGGATTATTGCAATTTAAAATCGTGATAGTTGTGGCATGGTTGTCTACTGTGTGTTTTATGGATATCGTGCATCGTATCAAAGATGGGTATGGGTTCTATAACAATATGGTTTCATTGCAATTTAATTGTTAAATTGAATTGAGGAATGGAATCGGGCACGATTTTAAAAGAACTTGTGTCTTTGTTTGATTTGAAGGATTAATTTATGACAATGGTTGATGGTTTGGATGTTGAACAGAGTTGATACAAATGACTGTGTTCATTGGAATTGTGTTAAATGTTAAAAAGAAGA
The DNA here is from genome assembly GCA_010110895.2 of Picea sitchensis. Taxonomy (NCBI): domain Eukaryota; kingdom Viridiplantae; phylum Streptophyta; class Pinopsida; order Pinales; family Pinaceae; genus Picea; species Picea sitchensis. The sequence continues at coordinate 21,534 of SNQJ01S0150645.1, forward strand.
AGTGAGAGGAAACAAAATTCTTGTACAGGTTGTTTTGGAAGGCATATTATTTTGAGTATGATGACACTGTGATTAATTGAAAGTGTTAAGGATTTGAATGTGAACAATGAACAAGTTTAACACACATGAATGGTTAAATTATACACATAAATTGTTTAATAGATCACAACAATTATTTGGTTAGTGTTGGATCGTTTGCATTAAATACATAATTGTTGTATGGATTACTTAATTGATTTTATAAACAGTATCCACTCTTTTCCCCTACCATTATTTCACTTTTCACTAATTACAATTCCCTCGTCATCCTGTATTCATTACTCACTCCCTGTTCCTAAAATTTAATTACAGTTAAGAGGAACTATTATGACAATTTAAGATGGATTACAGTGATATGTTCTTTAGTTTACGTTACAATTAATTGTTGTTGTCTATGAGAAGTAACCATGATATTTTCCCCCTCATTTTAACATTTTTCGCTCAATACAATCCCTCGCATATCCCATAACCTTTGTCCACCCCATGCTCATTGATAAGGATTAGAGAATTTGTATGGATTGAATTGCATGAGTCTGATATATTGTTGAGCCAAAATTTATTTCATAGTTTAAAGGAAGCTGTCATGTATGGGTGTTAAAGAAACTATTTTCTAATCAATTATGCATACAAGAATGAGCATTTTCAGCCGAGGTATCCATGGAAGAGGTAACCGAGGAAGAGGTAATTGGAACAAGGGCCCTAGAATGCCAAGATTCTCTATACACTTTGATGCAGACTCGCAAGAGCTAGGCCATATATTTCAAGATGGGTTTTTTAACTGGATTGGGCAAGGAGTGGTCCAACCTAGGCCTAAAAGACCTCCCTTCCAAGCTCCGTAGGTCCCTAGTATCCCAGTGCCTCCTCATGTTTCACTACAGCCTGAAGTTCCCGGAAATGAAAAATGGAAAGAGATTGTCCACCCGGTAGTCTCCCAACCTCGTGGTTGGCCTAAATTGTCTTTACCTACTCCCCCGCCTATCAATCCAATTTCCAAAGATGCCCCTTGTCCACTCACCAGTTCATTCTTCCCATGCAAGTAAAAGGTTGAAAACTGAGGCCCACCGTGCCCCTGATAAAAGAAAATCCATTGTTGCACCTTCCTCACCCTAAAATGGCTCTGATAAATCTGTGTCTTCCCGCATGAATTTGAGGGATGATTGATCTCACGTGATCAGTGAGATTAGGCCTAAAGGCTCAGCACAGCCTAAGGAAAATTCAGAGAGATCAAAAGGTGACAACAACAACAAGGGGAGGATTGCATCTCAGAGTGGAAAATATGATTTTTATGTTTTTATTTATTAATTATTGAGAACAATTGACTTTTGAATTTTTGGACAAGATACTATTTTTGGACATATGAGTAATATGTTTTGGAATAATTTCAAATATCATTGAGATGAATTGTCATATATGAATGTGATGATAGGAATCACAAGGAGGGATGTTTTGTTTAATTAACTAGCTGTGTTATGATTGTTAAAAGCTAAATGGAGTCACAGGGGGTCCCACCTACTAGTTATTATTTATTTAAAAACCATTATTATGATTTATTACTTTTCCCCCTAACTAAAAGTTGGTTGAGTTTTTGTTAACCTAACTAATGAAGTAGTTCAACTACTTCAACCAATTCCAATTT
>SNQJ01S0150646.1:0-16514 GCA_010110895.2 Picea sitchensis
CTTCAATGCATGAACTATGACAACAAGATCCAAATCATGTGTGGAATAATTCCTCTCATGTTATTTAAGTTTTATGGATTCATAACCAATGACATGTCCATTTTGAGTGCAGACTCCACCAAGTCCTTCCTTGCATGCATCTGTACATCCCACAAAATTCTCATTTGGGTCACCAATATTTAAAATAGGCTCACTAGTAAGAAATTCTTTCAACAAAGTAAAGTTCTCTTCACACTCAGTTATCCATTCAAATTCAATTCCTTTCTTTTGAAAATAATTGATGGTGTGATAAATATTAGAGAACCCTGTTATAAGCCTCTTGTAGTATCCAGCTAATCCCATAAAATATCTGATTTCTGAAACATTCCTGGGTGTTGGCCATCCTCTAATGGCTTCAATATTTTATGGTTCTATTTCTATACCTTGTTCTGAAATAATATGCCCCAAATAATGGATTTTTTTTTGTAAAAATAACACTTACTAAGCTTGGCACAAAGATGATGTTGCCTCAACACTTGCAACACCAACCTCAAGTGATATTCATGCTCTTCCTCAAACTTAGAATAAATAAGTATTCCATCCAAGAACACAATGACAAACTTACCAGATAATTTCTGAATATCCCATTCATTAAGAACATAAAGATAGTTGATACATTGCTCAGTCAAAATGGCACCAATACAAACTCATAATGTCCATACCTGGTTCTGAAGGATGTCTTATTGATGTCTTCTTCCTTGATTCTTACATGATGGCATCTGGATCTCAAGTCTATCTTTGAAAATATTTTTTCTCCTCTTAGTTGATCAAAGAGGTCATCAATTCTGGGTAAAGGGTATTTTTTCTTCACTATGGATTTATTCATCTATCTAAAGTCTATACACAACCTCAATGTCCCATCCTTCTTTTTGACAAAGAGTATTGATGCTCCCTAAGGTGAAACACTTGGACATATGTACCATTTCTTCAACAACTCTTCCAACTACATTTGTAGTTCTTTTAACTCTATTGTACTCATTATGTAAGGAGTCTTTGATACTAGGGAAAATCGTGGTTCTAAATCAATGGAGAAATGTATCTCCCTCTTTGGTGTGTTATCACCATGATGATCATGCTTCAAATCTGAGTTTAAATTTAGCAGATGACTAAATCAATGTAGAGACATGGCGTTATTTGGAGATTCGGGTCGTATGTGGCAGTAATATTGACAAATACGGTGGAAAAGAGAAGGAAGGAGTCTTACGGACCATTGATCTTGAAGCAATCCGAATCGACGGTTGAGGCCCATATTGGGTAGTGAACTAACGTGAAACTTAATTATGCAAGGTCGGACCAGGGAAAACCATTGTGGTTTTAATAGTGGACATGTGGCGCCCTTAGAAGTGCATCGGGGTGAAAAGAAGTTTTCCTGAAACCGTTTTCTCAACAGCCCGGATGTCACATGGTTTAATGTGTCAAATCAACAACTTGTGGGGGGAGGTCACAGTTAGTCAAATCACCTCACATCGTTGGTTCAGTTACTTGTCATCCGACATGTCAAGCGAACGTCCTCATATAACTAACTCAAAATTTCATCATTCGAAGTAGATTGATGAAGTGTGTCAAACCAACGTACCATGTTGGTAATTCATGATTAGGATTCAAGGACTACCGGTCTTAAGATATGAGTAGTTTTATCATACTCCAGGAAATCATCGTCCCATGCATAAGTGGAGTAATATCGAGCTGGATCAATTTTTTGAGTTTTGTAGAATTAAGGGAGACAAAATTGTGGCCTCTGCAAGGTCGAAAGAGATGGGTAACGTCAATTGAACAGTGTCAAGTACAACGGGGTTCTCAACTAATGTGTTAAGCTTACCAATAAGTGGGAAAGAAAGGTGGGTTGCACAAATATTAGCAACCAAATTTCATACAGACACTGAGGCACTTATTGGTTATATTCCTTCTCTGGCGACTCCACACATAAAAAAATCATCTTGAAGGCGATTCCACTGGTAGAAGAATCCAGAAAATTTCAATTTTCACTGGCGACTCCACTCTCAATGAAGAATCCATCTTCCAAAAAATCAATGGAGACTCCACTCATAATGCGGAAACCAGATACCAAGACGTCATTGGCATCTTCACTCAAATTTTGAATACAAAATGCAGTTCAGAGCATTCACTGAAAGACAATGCCCCTTGGCTGAGGTATGAGAAGGCATTATGAAATAAAACAAATGCTCAAAATGGGATTTTTTTCAGATCATTTTGTTATTTGTTATAAGATGTCTCTAGTAATTTCTCGAAAATGTCAAGCAAGTTCTTCTTTTCTTACTTCATACAAATAATGACCATGACAATCCAGAAAATATATATCCCCCTCTTAAAATTACATGAACGTCCCCTCAGTTTATCACTCATTTTGATAAAGAAATTTCATCTGGGCTACATGATGACCATAACCAAGTTGATGAGACTCATGAAACCAGGGTTGATATTTCATCTCTTGCACTATATCCAACACCCTCCAAGACTCATCATAGATACAAACCCTTAAAGTTACCCCACATCCTTCATAATTTTCCTCCAAAACACTATGAGTACCTACCTATGTTTGATGGGGAAATTGATAGCATATCAGTTGAAAAACACATCCAAGGGTTTGAGAATTTTATAGATTTGTTTGAGATTGAACATGATGATGTTTATATGAGGGCCTTCTCTCAATCTTTGAAAGGAGAACCAAAGATTGGTTTAAACATTTACTGCCAGAGGAAATTATCTCATGGGAGGAATTGAAGGATTTTTTTTTAAGTTTTGGGGCAATAAGAAGTCTTTGGACCTACAACTTAGAGAGTTCTATGCTTTGGAAAATCAAGACAATGAAACTATTTCTGTATTGAGCATAAGGTTTTCCAGTATCTATCAAAATTTACCACAAAAAAAATTGACCCACTGAAGTTGCTTCTATGCTCCATTATGAAACTACTCTCCATCCAGATTCGTCTCTCCTTATGGAAAGAAAATCCAAGTCCTTACAACAAATGGTGTATGATGCTCGGGACATTCAGCACAACATCCAAGCATGTGAACAAATTCAAAATAAAGGACCAAATACCCAAGAATGTGAAAGGGAATATGAGAGGAAAGAGGTTGATTGGGATCCTGAGCATAGATTTGAAAATACCATAGGTCCTCTTGCAATTTCCAATGCCAATTATTCTGAAAAAAATTATATTCCACTTGTTGAAAGAGGGGGTATTAATCCATCTCATGATAAGCAAAAGGATGATCATTTTATGTATTCATTTACAGATGGTCAAGAGGATGAGTTTACAAATCATTTTGTTGAATAACGGGTTGATGTTCCCAATTTGTTCTTATTAGACGACATCGCACAGACATTTGATTTGCTTGCATATGACAAATATGAAGAGGATTGTGATGATCAAGACTTTCTTTTCAGCAGTTCAGTGAGATAAATCAGTCTACGTATCACAGTTACAAGGAGAAAAGTATTGGATCAACTGAAGAAAATTATCTATCCTTGTTCTTTGTTGCATTCAAATTTTTGAGAGAGAATTCTAAAATCATTGTTGAAGCAAGCGAATATGTGCTTATGCAAAGTCACACCAAACCAACGAAACAGATTGACAAGATATTGGAGCAATTTTCTAAGGTGCTTGATGACCCTGTTCCTTTCTTTGTAGAAGACCTTGTCAATTCAGAGGTGTAATCATTGATCGAAGACAAATCTTAAAATGTGAATGTCCAACAATCCAAAGAGATGGAGAAATGTACCTATGACGACACTGGAGAAAATGAAGAATATTTTGAATCAGGTAACAAAACCTTGCCATTGTGTTTTCCATCATTCGAACTATTGAAACGAAATAGTGTTTCAAATAAGAAAGTATCTAAGCATGAAGTTGAAAGTGAAGAAAGCAATGGACTTACAAATAAAAAATATCTCCCCTTATGTTTTTCTTCCTTTGAATGGTTAAAAGAGAATCATGAGACTTCGGAGAAAACAGGGAGTTCTGACTGTATTAACAGTAGTACTATATTACATGAAAAGGTTGTTATCATTGAAGAAAACCAACTACACTAACAGGCATTGAAAAATCATTACTTGGAAAATTCGGAGTGACAACCTGCGCTTAACCATTAGATTAAAGAATAAGTTGATCAAGAAATTGTTGTTGAAGGTCGTTTTTCTTCTCCTAAAACTAATGCAGATGTTCAATAACATTCCCAACAAGACAAAGTATTTCAAGGTTGCCTTTCTTCCCTTGAAAATGACATAGTGATCCTATTTCTAAAAAGCCTAGGCATGGGTGGATATTTTGAAACTTCACCTATGGAGACTCCAAGCAACGAGGGAACACTTGTGGAGGAAGCTTACTCTTCTGTCTTGATTCCTGAAAAGGAAACATTTTTTCATATGATTCATGATCCCAAGACACATTATATGGAGAAGGTTTATAATCAGAATTTACCAATAATAGAGGACTGCAACAAATCAATGTTTGTATCAAATGTGAGTCTTTTTACATCAGATGAGTTTCTCCAGCCATGGTTACCTTATGACTCAAGAAATATTTACTACCAAACTTCTCAAAAAATTTGCCACTTTTTTGATAGAAGTCAACAAGTTGAATCACCTAAAAAACAGAAATGCAAGGGAAGGAGTGAAATGTGATGATTGTTTTATGCATATCTTAGAGGACCCATTTGTGATCCTACTAGAGGAAGTGAACAATCCAGGCCCTTAAAAAAATTTTAGAATTGGACTTATAGATAATTTGAATGAATCATCAGCAGAAGGATTTTTGAACAGGAAAGTACAAAAGAAATGAACGATGGATAGAATGTTGTCATGGATACATTGGGATTATGATTTCACTTGATTGATGGTCCTTTTCATCAATTAGGGTAGGTAGGAGTATGTGAATAATCTTGTTGATCAAGCATTGTTTTCCAGTAGTATGTATAGTTAGATCCTAGCAGTAATTTTTCAGAATCCAATGGAAAACAGTTTGCAAAAGCTAGTTTTAAGATTTGACGATTCAATCTCCAAGACAAAACATGATGCCCACACACGTTTGAAGGCAACCCAATGAAGAAGGCACCGGGTCTACATTTATTTTCTACCTCACAGAGAGGATAACATCCCCAGTTGGAGCCTATGTTATCACCATGACGATCATGCTTCAAATCTGAGTTTAAATTTAGCAGATGACTAAATCAATGTAGAGACATGGCGTTATTTGTAGATTCAGGTCGTATGTGGTGGTAATATTGAAAAATATGGTAGAAAATTGAAGGAAGGAGTCTTACGGACCATTGATCTTGAAGAAACCCAGATCGACGGTTGAGGCCCATATCGGGCGGTGAACTAGCGTCTAACTTAATTATGCGAGGGCGGACCGGGGAAAACCATTGTGGTTTTAATAGTGGATGTGTGGCGCCCTTAGAAGTACATCAGGGAGAAAAGAAGTTTTCTTGAAACCATTTTCTCAATAGCCCCAATGTCACGTGGTTTAATGTGTCAAATCAACAACTCGTGGGGGGAGATGACAGTTAGTTGAATCACCTCACGTCGTTGGTTCAGGTACTTCCCCTCTGACATGTCAAGCGAACGTCATCATATAACTAAATCAAAAGTTCATCATTCAAAGTAGATTGATGAAGCGTGGTAAACCAACATACCATGTCAGTAATTCATGATTAGGATTCAAGGACTACTGGTCTTCAGATATGGGTAGCTTTATCCTGCTCCGGGAAATCATCGTCCCATGCATAAGTGGAGTAATCTCGAGCTGGATCGATTTTTTGATTTCTGTAGAATTAAGGGAGACAAAATCATGGCCTCTACAAGGTTGAAAGAGATGGGTAATGTCAATCGAATAGTGTCCAGTACAACGGGGTTCTCAACTAGTGTGTCAAGCTTACCAATAAGTGAGAAAGAAAGGTGGGTTGCGTAGATATTAGCAACCGAATTTCATACAAAGCCCGCAACTGAATCAGATTCGAGGGTCATATTAAACCCTATTATGAGGGACCTAGCCATCAATGAACATGTGGACGAAACCTACAAACAGGCAACGAAGAAGAAGCGGAGAAAACGACAAAGAACATAAATCAGAGCTGAGATGATGAAGAGAGTTGGAGAAAATCAACTCGCTTGGTTGAACACTCTGAAAGAGGAAATCACCAAGCTAAAATGAATTCTTAGGTAGGATTAAGTACATTCCAGAAATTTTTGGATAGATGACAGTCGAAGAAAGGGGCCCCAGATATGACAGACCCATTCCTAACGGTCCCTTTAAAATAGGATAATTGTTAGTATAAATCACTCCTTTTTTGTAACTTATCTCTATTTTTAGAATTATGGGGAAATCTAAACGTTTTGAATTCCATAAGTAATTCCCCTATATATGTGTTATCTCGAGGATATGAAAAGCATGGAAAAAATAGGAGCCTTCCGTCTGTGAAGGAAGACTTTGGTAATTTTCTGGGGTTGAATTGAATACATATGCAGTAGCTTTGAAATCTCTATGAAAAGATTCTAATGGTGGTGATATGAGTTTTGTCTTCCCTCATTGTATGTATTTTATGTGTTTCTTTAATTCCATTTACACCGTCTTTTGTTCAAATTGGAGAGTTAGAGGCCCATAATTCATCATTTTATGCTCTTGGTTTAAGCAATTTAAACTGTGTATGTTTCTTCTTAGCAAATTCATAATCCATTCATGTAATGCTCTGATGTAGTTATTTGCTTCTCTTTACTCTTACCACTATAATTAAATTCAAGTTATAACTCAGATTCATTTCCTCATTTAGCCTTTCTCCTCTGGAGAGTTCTACAGGCCAGTCAATGTTTTCATTCAATTTCAAAATTTTACTCCATATCCCTAAATGTCCCTCCTCTTCTTGGCCAACAACTTTATCAAAACCCCCCAAAACAAATCAAATCTAGCCACCGATTTTCCACAGATATATCAAGTGACACAAGAGATCCCTCTCTGAGTTGAGCAGGCTAGTGCCTCAACTCTAAAGCGGGTTGAAATAGTTACCTCTATCATTTGTCTATTCATCCACACAAAATTTACAGAGTGCTAACATGGTGCAAATCCTAGTATTTCTTGCAATACATCCTCAAACTATTGCAATACTGGAAAATCTCCAAAGCTTGGCCCTTTAATATTTTCTGACTCTTCCACATGAGTTGAATACAATTAACATCCTTTACTGAAACATTTATTCAATTGTAAGGATGAAATCTCCCTTATGGAGATGGGTCTGGGAATTCCTTTCATGGTGATTTATTTTATTTCTTCATCAAGACATGTAAATGTCTAGTTATGGAAATCTAGGACAACATGGCGTTGGTCCAACCAATACATTCCAATTAGGATGTCATAAGATCCTAATGGGATTATATTCATATCAACATAAGTAATCACTCCATTTATATTTATTGGGTAGCCTCTGAACATCTCATTGATCCTTCTTTTAGTTCCAGTGGCTAGCTGAACCAAACTTGACTTCCCTAGATTTCTTTTCTCCAAATGTAATATATCCACTATTTTAGGATAAATGAAACAATGAATTTATCTTGATTCAATTAAAATATAAAAAGGATTATTAATGATCTTACCTTCCACTTCGATCATTTTGGATTGGTACTATGTTTGTCGATCCTCTAAGGTTGCATATATTCTTCCTATGTCCACTATTGTAGCCTCTTGGATGTTGTGCATGGTCTTTGCTTCATATCCTCTATGAGGGAAATCCTTGTATAGGTGATCTATTTCCACCCCCAACATTGGATTAGTGGTCTTCCTCTTTTCCCCAAGGAATCTTCTTTCTTGGATTCATCTTTAGTAGGTTGATCTTGCTGGTTTTTATTGGGGTTATTTATGTTGAAAGGGGGTTTGAATCCCTTCCTCCTCTGATCGAATTTCTCCTTCTTCTTATCCTTCCAAGATTTATGCATGGATTCTCAACCCTTTCCTTGCTCATACAAGTACTTATCTTTTCTGATGGTCTCAGTCAAAGTCTTGGGATCATCATATTGAATCTTTTATTTATAAAATATAGGAAGTCCACTCAATAACATTTGTATTTTCACCTTCTCGTCTTTTATAAATCCTACATAGTTCAACAATCCCAATAAATTATTCTCATATTCTTCCATGGTCATGTTTCCCAGCCTATGTTCAAAGAACTCTTGCATATTATTGTCATAGAAGTGCTCTTAAAGGTACTTCTTCTGAAACTATTTATTGAATTACTTTCAAGTGATCATGCTCTCATTAATGTGCTCAACTTGCTTCAGTTGATCCCACCACATGGAAAATTTTCCATGTAAATGGTAAGTGGAAATTATGGCTTCTAGGTTTGATGAGTAGTTATGCAATTAAAAATACCTCCTGAGTCCAAGAAACCATGCTTCAACATCATATTCTCTCTCTTTCACCATCAAAGGATGGTGGTTTAAGATTCCTCAACTCTCCTTGCAAAATTTTCAATTGATGTGTTCTTCTTTGGTGTCTAACAAGACACACTTTTGGACTGCTTATGGAGTCTTCAAATGCATAAAATTTCTTCGTTGAGTAAGGTGGTGAGTGATTTCTATGAGTTCTTATAGAATTTATTGAATGACCAGCTCTTATGTAATTACCAATTCTTTCATGATATATTTTTTCTTCCTCCTGCCTTGAGTCCGATCCATTCTTTGTTTGTTTATGTAACTGATTTAGGATTTGCATCACTCGAGCATTTATTTGATTTTATTTTATATCAACCTCTCATTGTATATTGGTGAAATTCAACACTTCTCCAAAATTGTCGATCCCCAACCATCGGTTGTCGATGATCAGAGGTTTATGTTGACAAACTGAAAACTTCACCAAATTTTGTCAACCATCAGTCGTCGACGACATAGATGATTTTAGTGGCTAAATTTCACAAATGGGCTAATTTTCCATGGTTTTTCCCAAAAATAGATTCACCAATTTCAATTTTTTTTATAAACAATTCGCCTAAATTCCATAGAATAAAATTATTTTACCTTAAGAATTGCCAAAAGTTTATAGAAAATATATAAAATCCTTAGAAATTTGAATACTTTTACCAAAACTATTGCCGAACATTTTACATGTTTCATACTAAGGACTAGTAAGATTAGCCTAGGTTTCTACATTTTAATATAACTTTCCATTCTTAAAATCATCCCTGGTCGGCGATCAAAGATTTATGTTGGTGAATTTCAACACTTAGAAATTTTGGAAAAATTCCTCGACGAATCTGGGTCGTCGATCTACCACATTTTTCCAACCGCCAAAATGAATCTCAACCATCGATATGCTTACTTTTTCAAACTTTAAAAACATTATGATTTTTAATTTTTTCAAGAACGAATCTGGGTCGTTGATCTTAAGAGCGAACATGATCTCGGTCGTTGATCCTCTCAACTTTTCTTTGCTCTACAACGACCATTACAATATGATTTTTTCAACCTTCTAGTTCAAATTCGGATCTGCAACCCTACAGATAAAATCCATTAACTTCTCAGATAATCCAAAATTATTTCAAACTCAAATTTACTCACGAATTTGGGGATCTTTCTCTCTAATCTTTTTGTTTTCCCCCAGATTCACAAAATTTGAAATCTGCAATAGAGAATTTTGTCTAATTCATACTTGTTCTATCCCATACCAGTCTGGTGTTTCAACCAAAATCTCTGATACCAATCTGTAACATATACAACCACCCATAGGTTGGGCACGCTACTCCAAAAACTCATTTCTAAATTTATTTTGAATTTTGATACCATTTAATTAACTCAGAATCATGAAAGAAACATGATAATAGCACATGTGAAATAATAAATATCCATGCTACATCCTAAAATAAATGAATATAATGTCATGCACAATAATAACCAACAAGCATGAATATTATAACATATGAATCTCAGAGACAATAATTAATACATAGCTGAAATAAATATATACACTGAGAAATGCATGATAGAGAGCACTTATATTAATTTAAAAAATTCACCAACTGGATGCAAACCAAGGAAATTCCACCTAACCATAAACATTATTGTTCCAAGTCTCAATAGTAGGTCTCCCCTGAGCTAGGGATATGAATCCACAAGGACGGTTCCAGGGTGTCACTCAGCATCCCAAACCAGTCAGCACTCAAGCTCTCACATGTTCCTCAACACACATAAATCCAATGTACACCATCTCTCTTCTCTCCAACCTGCACAACCCAAGAGAATGGAACCCCTTCTCCGCTACACAGTCCCCCGGGTTGTCCACCTCCTTCTAGGGCTCCAATGCATCTGGTTGAGAATCTCCATGTTGAGACTCTTAGGACTCACAACTGTGAATCAAATTTAGTGCATGCCAATACGTCTCAGGCATGCATTCATTAATTCATGGATGGAATACACCAACAACCACTACAACCTTCCAACCATGGCTTCTCTCCCAACAATTCGTTTTTCTTTTCCCCCACCAAGATCAAGGATGAAATGAACAATAATGAAATGAGTGAAAGTGTGAACAGAGAGAACATAATGAAGAGTGTGAACAATGAACAATGAGTGAATTGAATCCCTAAACAACCCAAATATGGGTTTATATATTTACTTGAAAATCAAGAACCACATAGCATTTCCCCAAGAAACACATGTAACCACTTCTCTCCATTAAAAAAATTATGGGTAAATAAAATATGATAAAATGACTTAACCACTTAAGCCCCCTCTCTCGTGGAATCATAGCCCCCTATCACTCTTTTCCTTGTTTGTCTAGCAACCAACGATGTATTTTATATTTAATAATGATCACAACATCACATTTCCCAAGCTCTTCTCCCTCTTATAATTGTTTGGGTACTCCAGCCTTTTATCAAATAAACAAAATACATTTTTTAATATGGGGAATCAAAACCGGGGTATTACATGTCAAGTAGTTTGATTGGGAAAAGTGTTGTTAAATTTGTAGAAAAAATGAGGTATGTCCACTATTATTCACTATGAAAACAATTATACCATTGCAATGACAAGAAATCTAGTGTTTTATGGCCACACACACACACACAACATCACTTAATCAAAGAGCTTGTAGAAGATGGTCAAATTGAATAAAGTTTTTGTAGAGAAAGTTTTTGAGCATCAAGGGGGAGATTGAAGGCATTGATTGATCCTCAATTTAGTGCATATGTTTAGGAAATCATTGAGACCATAAGTAATGGTTTTGTAATAAATAATCAATGCATACTAGATATATTTAGAAAGATATTTGCAATATTTCTCTTATGTTTTTAAATTACAACAATATACATATTAATATAGATGATTTATAGGTAAATAAGATAAAGTTGAAACCTTGTTTGAAGGGTCACCATTAGATGACAAAATGAAGCATCAATCCTTACACTTTGTTTATATATATGATTTTAAAAAGCTTGTTCAATCTTGTGGGTTACAATGCTAATTCATTCCACCTTTTTTTCCCCCTTAATTCATGGTTGAAATTTGAATATTTTGGAAGACCTTGGGAGATGAGAAATAATCTTGCAAATCAAGCAACGTTTGTTGTGGGTTTGTGAATGAATTTTTTATCAATGCTCTTAAATATCTCTCATGGAATATTTATCAACTTTTAATGTATTAACATCGGTCAAAATCATTGAATCCTTATGAATTCTTTCCAATGAAATGTTGTCATTTTATTTTATTTTGTTTTCTAGGGTTTGATGTAAGTATGAAGGCATGGAGAAATGAAGGAACGTGACAATATGAAATTGGTTTTATGCATAATTCAACCATTCATGTTATCAGGTCAATCTATTTTGGTTTTTTATTAACGATGTTGAAGGTGAAGGTGGGGTCACAACCTTGAAGGTGGGGTCACAACCTTGATTTCTCCTAACTAGGAAAACAATATCATCAAATATAATACTAAATTTAATCCATCAAATTGGTTTGTACATGGACCCTATTTGATTTTGGAGGCCATCTGTTAGGCGTAGCCAAAATTTATGCCCCAAATTTTGTAGACAAAATGTTGGCCTTATCAAAGTGGTTGGATGAAAGGATTCCTTAAAAGGCATGTTACTTTTTCTGTGGTGATCTCAATGATGTCAATACTCAACAAGGAAAGGAGGGGTTGTTACCTACATGCATGCCACCAAGAGAGAAGTTGGCCTAGAAATTGTGTGGGACAACAAAATATATTGGATAACTTATTCAAAATAGAATGGCGCCTGGCTTAATCAAAGGTATCCCTCACCTTGGCCCTAATAACACTTTGGAATGATTGCAAATATTTTTTCAAAAGATTTGTGTAAGAATTTGTTAATAGAATGAAAAGAGACATGAAGAAAAAAATCTTAAAGATAACGATAAAATATTTCAACATAGATACCTTATTAATCATCATCACAACCATTCATCAACATCAAATAAACAAATACTTCAATAAACATACAATATTATTAAAAAACTAAACCATAAATAATTCATAAAATGTGTCCCATGAAATGTATGAATATTCCAAATTGGTTCAACTATACATATTTAACAAAATTTCACATTTTTCCCAAGATACATAATGATACATCATTCCCAAACATGAAAGAATGACATATTGTTCCCTAGACACAAAATGGCACCTCATGCCTAAAATGACACATCATGGATGAGATGCATAATAGGTCACTCATTAACCGCTGCCACACCTTCCGCTACCAAGTGCATCCCCAAAGATGATCTTCCTCCTCTTAGTCCCAATGGAAACTTAACTCTTATTGCATCTTGGAGTTTTTCATCTCTTTGGAGACACGAAAAGGAAAAACATTCTTATTAGTTTTTTTTCCACAATGAATTAACACATTTACAAAATGATGCTTTATAATTCAAGCCAAAAAAACTCACCACATATGACAGTGTAATTCATGACAGTGTTTTCCTCCTCTACAAACCTAATCTCTCCATGATGCCTCGTTGTAGTGACAAGAATCAAAGCAACATGAAATTTAATCAAAATTCCTAAAATTGATTACAATTGTGCTAGGTAAAAAATTCATCAATGAATGATCTCACTGTAAATAACTCAAGAAACAATAGAGATTGGCTAGTAGATGGAGCATTCAATTGGACAAGTTGCTCTCAGGAAACAACTAGTGTAGGGTTGATAGGTGAAATTGCAATGGACGAAAGAAGGGAAAGCACAGTGGAGAAAAATGGTGCAAGATGGATTGGTGTAGCCACAGTGGATGAAACAAAGGGGGATACAATAGGATGTATTGGAGAAAGCATAGTGGATGCAATTAGGGGGACTATAGAAGAACTAACTAGTGTGTGGTAGAGAAGAGAAACCACTTTGGATGGATGGAATGGAAAAGGTGGTGGGTGGATGAAGTACCCTTGGGGGGGGGAAATGGAATCATAAGTGATGCATCAGAGTGGCCAAGGAATATAATTTCCATGTAAGTTGGGATGTGTGGTGTGCTTGTATAAGGGATGGGGAATGGGCATAGTGGTGAATGGAATAACAATGATGGTGAATATATATACATGTCTAATATTTTTATTAGTACAAAAACATGAAAATAAACCAAAATGTGATAACAAATTTCACATTAAAACAAGATTTTATTTGAGATTAGGAATGGGGTGATCTGTTGATCCAAGGTGGGCATGGTTCATCTTTCTCTAAAATAGAAACCTATATAAACACAACAACATTATAATTTATTTCTCATAAATAAATTAGACAACTTCAAAACATCAAATTTATAAAGCCTAATAAGTTTATTGTTTTGATAACTTATGTGTATTTGTACCCATTTGTTTTTACAATGGGTGAATAAAAAGAAAATAAGTTTGAACTTGATTGAAAGAGAAATGCAAATATATTGCACTTTTAATTCTATAGAGAAGAATCTGTGTTGGTGAGAAGGGCATGCCTCTTTTGGCCCTTCAATGACTTTTACTAATGTTTGAAGTAGTTATAGGAAGCCTCTCATTCTTCCTTATGTCATATAGGTTCTTAATCTTACAATGGTTTTTGGAAGAAGAGGAAAGGATTATATCTTGGGAAGGTATTTGGGTTTCTTCAAAACATAGGCCAATTTTACATCATATGGATAGATAAGAAAAGAAATACCTAGTCTTATACAAATTCAACTACTTTTGGCTTGCAAATGAAGAATACATGGATTTGGAGTTTAGGGAATCGAAACGTTTTATTTATGATGAGGAATTGGCTATGAAATAATTTGAAGATAACCTTGTAAACATTAAGAAATTGACTCAAGATTAGGCAAACTAGGGGAAGGAAAATGGATAGAAGGAGGCCCTATAAGAAATTAAATCAAAGCTAGAAAAGATTTAAGGAAATAACCATAGGCTTCCTCTCAACAAAAGAAACAAAATTACTAGAAGAGATAAAGGAACAAAAGAGAAATACCTTGAAATCTAAGTAGGAGAAATGGAGGTAGAAGAGTAGAGTGATTTGTCTAAAATTGCGGGATTCAAACTATAGATTTTTCCGTAATTATGATAGCATGAGAAATGTTACAAACATGATTTGGAAAATTAGAAATACTAATGGAGAAACAATGTGAGGGCACAAGAATATTAAAGATGTAGAAGTGAGACATTTTGAGGAACTACATAAAGACCCTATAGGGGTAAATTTAGTTGAAGTTGTAGCAATTACTTCCTTTCTTCCAAGTTTCATTAATGATGAACAAAATATTGAACTCATGGAGGAAATATCTATGGAAGAGATAAAACATGTAGTACACTCTTTTGAAATGGATAAGAAACTGAGATAATTTGATGATTGGACAATTGGTTTCTTCATATGATTTTATGACCTTATAGAGATTGATATTTCAAGTGAAGTAAAAGAATCAAGTAATGGTGCTATTCTGGGAATCTTCAAGGACAATTTTCTAAAATTTATACCCAAGAAGGAATCTCCAACCTCTTTTGATGGATTTAGACATATGTGACTATGAAACTCAATTTAGAAAATAATAGCACAACTCATAGAATTTCATCTTAAGGATGTATTGTTAGAATCTATTTATAGAGAACAATTTGGTTTCTTGAGATGTAGGAAAATACATGATGTTGATGGAATGTCTAAGAATTCCATGCAAACTATATAAAGTCAAAAAATATCTTAGACTTCATTATCAAATTGGTTCCTTTAAAGGTATTTAATAGAGTAAGAAATATTTGTTATTTTGAATGTAGGATTTAATTTTGCATTCATTCATTCGATCGAGGCTTCCTCAATCTCCTTTTTTATTATAATAAATTGTTCTACTTCAAAGGTTATTTAATTTCAATATATGAATAAGGAAAGGATGCCCCCCATCCCCCCTCATCTTCATTTTGGTGGAATCCCCCTCCTCTTCCTCTTGGTGGCATCCTTGGAAAAGATGAAGAAAGAAGTGGCATCCCGAGAGACATTGTAATCCAAATTTCAAAGTGAGATAAAGGAGCTGAAGAAGGAAGAAAATACCTTCACCTATAGTGAATATTCCTACAAAATGACTGAGAAATACAAAGTATCAATTTCATCTCTTTCCAATATGAATTTGTAGATTCTATCAAATATCATTTGGGTCATTTTGGGTTGTAAAATAAAGGAACAGTTTCCAAACTTATTCACAAGATTGACACCACTGGACAACATCTTGGTAAGGATGGATGGGGCATGAAAGAACCCATATACATTGAAAACATGCTACTACATGTTGGTTTCATTTATTATGGAGGTATAATGACTGAAGGGAAAGATTAACACATCCTCGAGTGAGGTAATGGCCCCATCAAATGTATCAACTTTGTGATTTCTCAAGAAGATGGGTTTCAAGCATGAGGAAGTAGTGCACTATATCCAAAAATAAAATATGGAAATAAGGGGATGTCTCAATTATTAATAAAGGATTACATCTATCCTATTTATTGACTTGGAAAAACATCGTGATAATTTTTATTTTATTTTTATTTACAAATTGAATTTAAATTGGAAATGTATGGAAACAAAGGGGTTCCACACATATTGGAGTACTTCAAATTTACATTTGATTAATCCACATGTGTGCATAGTTTTGTGTGCATCTTTCACGTCTTTCAATATTGATCCAAGTCAAAGGATCAAGCTCATTCTTTAATATCTTTTACCCTAGTTGGGATGATCACTTCAACAATTGACAATTTTTATAGGATAATGTACATGTTGTAAGATAAATAATAATGTTGAATAAAGTTATATTATACATTTGTGTGTGGTACACCAAATGAGAAATTTGTTGCTACTACTACATCAATGATGGAAATTTTCACTGGTACATGGAGAGGTGACAAAGGTTTTTTATCAAATCATAGAAACTGCACACTTGAAATACTTAGATATAGAAAAACAATCACACAATAAACTATATATAAAACTAGTTATTTGTAATTATATATTTGTAATTAT
>SNQJ01S0150647.1:0-20415 GCA_010110895.2 Picea sitchensis
ATAAGTTGTAACACGAAAGAGGGGATGACGTCAGAACCCAATAGTCAATTTGTATATTGCAGAGGGCCAGATGCTAACTATTTTGTACCAGTGTGTGCAGTTTTCACTAGTAAGAGCATAACTAATGTATATTAGGAAGGACAAGAAGTTAGTGGGGATGGAAGGCAGTGATAGAAACTTTGAAACATGTGTGAACCATGTTAGAGTCAATATTGCGAGTTCGAGGAGTCTGCGATGGAATTGTAGATCACATAATTTTTGGGTGAAAGATGTACATCATGGAACAAGAAGCAACAGAGTTCGAAACCGCCAACCTGGAAACCGCAGCTATAAAATTGGCTAAGTATGGAAAGCAATAGCGGTCGGTCAGATTCATCATGTGAGAATATAGATGGAGATAAAGATATGTCATCCCACCAATGCTAGAACACGCAATCATAGAAAGGTGATCAAGTATATAACCAGAAAGCAATAATACACGGGAAGAAGAAAAGGGAAAAAGGGCTAAGGAGTCCGTGGTGGAATTGTAGATCACAAAAATTTTGAGTAGAAGATGTGAACCCAGTAGTCAATTTGTATATTACGGAGGATCGGATGCCACCTATTTCGTACCAGTGTGTTCATTTATCACTAGTAAGAGCACAACCAATGTATATTAGGAACGACAGGAAGTTGGTGGGGATGGAAGGCAGTGACAGATACTTTGAAAAAAATTTGAACCATGGTAGAGTGAAGCTTACGAGTTGGAGGAGTGTGTGGTGGAATTGTAGATGATGGAAGTTTTGAGTGCAAGATGTATATCACGAAAAAATAAGCAGTAGATTTCAAACACGCCAACCCGACAAGTGCGTCCATAAAATTGGCTAAGTATGGAAAGGAACAGCGGTCATTCGGATTCGTCATGTGAGGATATAGATGGGAATGAAGATATGTCAGTCTGCCAATGTTGGAACCCGTGATCATAGAAAGAAAACTAAGTATATAACCAAAAGACAATAACACACGGCAAGAAGAAAAGATAAAAAGGGTTGAGTGCATGGTGGAATTGTAGAGAACATAAATTTTGAGTGCAAGATGTATATCATGGAACAAGAAACAACAGAGTTCAAAAACACCAACCCGAAACAGTGTCCAAGAATTGGAAATTTCATCAAATCATCAACATGATGATCTAAAACAGGTTGACAAGGTCTCTCCAGAATATGTGAGGCTCCAACGTTCAAATTGTATCACTCAGAACATTTGAATGCATAATCTCTAACATAGAAGAGCGGACAAAGTCAGAATCTGGTTGTCAATTTGTATATTGCAGAGGGTCTGATGCCAATTGTTTCGTACCAGTGTTTCCAATTGTCACTAGTAAGAGAATAGATAATGTATATTAGGAAGGACAGAAATTTAGTGGGGCTTGAAAACAACAACAGATACTTTGAAACATTTGTGAGCCATTGTAGACTAAATCTTGTGAGTTCGAGGAGTCTACGGTGGAATTGTAGATCACAGAAGTTTTGAGTGAAGATCACCTGGATATCACTAGATCCAACTAACCTTTATTTTTATGTACATCATCGAAGAAAAGAAAGAGCCAACAGAGTTTGAAAGTGCCAACCTGACAACTGTGACCATAAAATTGGCTAAGTATGGAAAGGAGTAACATGGAAGAGCAGACGATGTCAGAATCCAGTAGTCAATTTGTATATTGCAGAGGGTCTTATGCCAAATGTTTCATACCAGTGTATCCATTTGTCACTAGTAAGAGCATAACTAATGTATATTAGGAAGGACAGGAAGTTAGTGGGGTTGGAAGGCAAAAATAGATACTTTGAAATATTTGTGAGCCATGGTAGAGTGAATCTTGCGAGTTCGAGGAGTCCGCGATGGAATTTTAGATCACGGAAGTTTTGAGTGAAGATCACCTGAAGATCACTAGATCCCACTAACATTTTATTTTATGTACGTCACCAAAGAAAAGAAAGAACCAACAAAGTTCGAAAGCGCCAACCCAGCAACCGCGACCATAAAATTGGCTAAGTATGGAAAGGAACAATGGTGGGTGGGATTCAACATGTGAGGATATAGATAGAGAAGGAGATATGTCAGCATGCCAATGCTGGAATATGCGATCATAGAAAGGCCTCTAAGTAAATGACCAGAAAGTGATAATGCATGGGAAGAAGAAAAGGGAAAAGGGACCAAGGAGTCTGCGGTGGAATTTTAGATCATAGAAATTTTGAGTGAAAGATGTATATCACAAAACAAGAAGCAGCAGATATTGAAAGCGCCAACCTGGAAACTGTGGGCATGAAATTGGCTAAGTATGGAAATGAACAGTGGTCATTCGTATTCGTCATGTGAGGATATAGATGGATATGAAGATATTCCATCCCGCCAACGCTGGAACCCGTGATTATAGAAAGGCGACTAAGTATATAACTAGAAAGCGATAATACACAAGAATAAGACAAGGGAATAAGGGCTAAGTATCTCACAGAAGAACATCTATTGTTTGTTTATTAATGCAAATTATTTTGAATCCCTATTGAGTTATCACTAGTAAAGGCATAAATTACAAATCACAAAATAAGAAGCAGCAGAGTTTGAAAGCGCCAACCCGACAACCGCGGCCATAAAATTGGCTAAGTATGGAAAGGAACAATGGTGGGTGGGATTCGTCATGTGAGGATATAGATGGAGATGGAGATATGTCAGCATGACAATGTTGGAAGCCGCGATCATAGAAACGCCTCTAAGTAAATAACCAGAAAGAGATAATACACGAGAAGAAGAAAAGGGAAAAGGGACCAAGGAGTCCACGATGGAATTGTAGATCACGGTAATTTTGAGTGCAAGATGTATATCACAAAACAAGAAGAAGCAAGGTTCGAAAGCGCCAACCTAACAATCGTGGGCATAAAATTGGCTAAGTATGAAAAGGAACAGCGGTTGGTCGGATTCACCATGTGAGGATATATATGGAGATGAAGATATGTCAACACGCCAATGCTGGAACCCACAATCATAGAAAGGCGACTAAGTATATAACTAGAAAGTGATAATACACAGGAAGAAGAAAATGGAAAAAGGACTAAGTATCTCATAGAACAACATCTATTGTTCGCTTATTAATGTAAATCCTTTCGAATCTCTGGTGATTTCTCACTAGTAAAGGCATAAATTGCAAATCATAGAAGTTATTTGGTTGAAATATGTATATGACAGAACATGGGACATAGGTGTTGGATACTGCAAACCCAGGACCCGACGATCAGATAATTCGCTACGTATTGAAATGGACCGCGATCGGTCAGGCTCATGGTGTGAATATATAGATACAGAGTTGTCAATTTGTGAATCCATGAGGTCGTGATCATATAGTTGCGACTAAATATAGAACCACAAAGGGATAATAGAAGGGGGGGAAATAGTAGAATTGAGAATTTTTATATATTCTTGCGGAAAAATTGTATATTGCATGCAACTCGCGGAAAATTAGAAACACAATTTTGAGGCTGTCAATTTGGGAAATTGCAATGGAAAAAGTGTGCAAGTATGGAACAGAAAAACGTTGGTCGGGACATGCTTTCTCTAAGCAAGATCTTCTTTGCATGTTTCTGGACAAGTTCTGTAGGGATGGTTGGTTGTCCAGACTTTTGCTTATTAATGACGATTTTTGTATGGTTGTTGTATGATGTCATTTTAGTATTAAAAATTTGGTGTTTCATATATGAAAATAAGTATGAGGATGGGCAGAATAGGAAATGGTGACTAGGACTTGGATTTTTCATGAACCCGCCAACGCGAGCATCCAAAATAGCGTGTAAAGGTTTCCCCATAAGACGCAAGGCCCCAATGGACAAATTGTATAGCTCAGAACATTTGAATGCATAATATGCAACACGTAAGAGGGGACGATGTCGGAGTCTAGTAGTCAAATTGTATATGGCGGAGCAGCAGGTGCCAATTCTTTCGTACAAGTGTGTCCAGTTGTCACCAGTAAGAGCATAGTTAATGTATATCATGAAGGATGTAAAGTTGTTGGGGATGGAAGGCAGTGACAGATACTTTGAATGAAGTTAATGTATATGAGGAACCCACAGTGGAATTGCAGATCGTGGATGTTTTGAGTGCAAGATGCATATCACGGAACAATAAACAACCGAGTTTGTAAGCACCAAAGTATGGAAAGGAACAACGGTCGATTAGATTTGTCATGTGAGCATATAGATGGAGATGACAACATGTCAACCTGCCAACCCTGGAACCAGATATCATAGAAAGGAAACTAAGTATATATCTAGAAATCGATAATGGACGGGAAGAAGAAAATGTGAGTTCGTATGCGCTAACCTGACAGTCACGGCCATAAAATTGACTAAGTATGGAAAGAAACAATGGTCAATCAGATTCATCATGTCAAGATATAGATGGAGATGAAGATATGTCAACCCTCCAACCCTGCAACCAGATATCATAGAAAGACGAATAAGTATAAAACCAAAAAGAGATAATAGGCATGAAAAATAAAAGGAGAAAAGGGATAAGTATCTGACAGTCGAAAATCCTTTTTTTCCTGTTTATTAATGCCAATGTTTTTGAAACCCTGTTGGGTTCTCACTAGTAAATCATAAACTGCATATCACTGAAGTTCTTTGGCTGCAAGATGTATATGAAGGAACATGGGACATAGGTGTTGGAAACCACAAACCCGGGCCTAGTGTCCAAATAATTGGCTAAGTATTGGCCAAGAGAAATTTTTGATATCTATTTCAATAGTATTCATAGTAATATGTATTAATGGAGAAAGTTTTGATATTTATTTGAATTGTATTCATACTAATATATATTAATGGATTATTTATGTTTCAAATGCAAATCATCTCCCAGTTTGCAGTATGCTCTTCGGTTTGCAAATTTCGTTGAAACCACAAAATTTTTGACTACAAGATGTATATAACACAACAAGAAGAAGTAGAGTTCAAAAGCGCCAACCCGACAACCGCGATCATAAGATTGAATAAGTATGGAAAGGAACAACGTTCAGTTGGATTCATCATCTGAGGATATAGATGGAGATGAAGATATGGCAGTCGGCCAACCCTGGAACCTGTGATCATAGAAAGGAAACTGACTGTGTAACCAGAAAGAAATAATAGACGAGAAGAAGAAAAGGGGAAAAGGGATAAGTATCTCAGAGAATAAAATCTAGTGTTCCTTTATTAATGCCAAGCTTTTCGAATCCCTCGTGAGTTATCACTAGTTAAAGCATAAATTGCAGATCATAGAAGCTCTTTGGATGCAAGATGTATATGATGGAACATGGAACATAGATGTTGAATAACGCAAACCTGGGACTCGGTGGCCATATAATTGGCTAAGTTTTTCCTAAGAGGAAGTTTTTATATTTATTCCAATAGAGCTCATATTAATATATATGCACATATATTTTCAAATAGAAGAAGCTGCAATATATGAAAGATATTGAATAGGAACATGGCGTCAACACTTCAACTACATTGTTGTAAGCTGTTAATTCATTCTATTTACAGGACCCGAAGAATGAAAGAAGGACAGGTCCTCCAATTTCTTTCTTTAAGTATAGGGACGACACCACATAAGTATGGCCTAGAACAAATTGTTCTTCCATGTAAAATGTAAGCAATGAACAGAGCGGTATTTATTTAAATTGAAGTACTGGGAAGTAGAAATAAAATCTTCTCGGCCATGTTTAACGAAACACAGGGAAAAAAGGTACAAAATAAAATGAAAATTAATACTAGAGATTGGAAAACACCATAAAAAAAAACCCCAAACATTCTATATTCAAATAAGATGGGTTACAAAATAGAGCTGAGATTATTTTCCATAATTATTGCGATTTGACCTGCCACCAACCAATAAAAAAGATGTACATTGATGAATCTTGTTGACAATTTTCTTGAAGATCAAATCCTTTATTCATAAAAAACGAGTTGAATATCAATTTTGGGTCTTGGACTAAATTGGTGTGGCCAACTAGATCTATCCCAGTTTTTTTAATATCTTGTCTCTTCTAGATATGGCCTACTTGCATTGGTTGGTTATTCAACATTCCATTCTTTCTCAAGTATTAATTTCCCTCTGTCGTCAAAAACTTGGGGTTTAATGTGCTTTCCTTGTAATGTTCCTGACCATTTCCATCCGAGACAACTTAGAAATGAAATTCAGTCCCAATTCAAAGTCAAGGGAGTCGTTTTATGCAACATCATCTATGTGATGGAAAAAAATTTCAAGTATGTTGTGACTGTTATTCTCCCTGTATCTGTTTGGTTGAAAATCATGCCTGAAGATTTGTATGTTGAACTTATTTGTTTTATTACAGTAAATTGAAAGGAACGTACAAGCCAGTTGCAAAACATTCTTCTCTTCAAGTACATGACTTCTTCGGGTAGCATAGGTCTAGAAAGTGTATCAAATGTTGCAGAACACATCATCATAGGTCTGGCCAGTGTATCAAATAGTCCAAATTGCATCAGAATATATATTTCGTCATATTGGTGGAAGATACGGTGGCCCACAGAAAGTTATGGAATGTTCGGAGGTGACACCAAATATGTGGATTCTGTAACTACATCTAGAGGAAATCAAACAAAATTTGACAAAGAACATGGCTTTTTGCCAAGTCTGTTACCACACCCAGAAGTAGCTCAAAAAACTTTGAAATAGAAACTTTTGTAGTGATAATATGTCGTTTTATCCACCCATACAATTTCTACTACTCGCTTCTAGGTACATTTGTGAATGGAGTAATATTCTGAGGAAGAAAAATTCTTGTGTGATCTGCATAATTCGATACAATTTCCAAATCTGAATTGTTGGAAGAAACTATATACTTCAACGAAGAAGTATTTTGCATGTGACCTGGAAATCCATTACAACTCCCAGGAAGAAAACAAATAAGATCAACAAACAAATCTCTAGGCAGGATTTTCAGCCAACCAAAGCATCGAATACATGGAGAACACCAACCATAAGATGCTTGTTCTTTTTTTTCCCCCTGCCTGAGTTTTTGTTGGATAACAAAGTTTTTTTTTACTCAAAGCTCACGTCAAATAAGACCAGTTTCTCTTCTTTCATTTGGGCCTCAATCGCATCTCTAAGTTGTCTTACATGTCCATGACCAGGAACATTACAACGAAGGCACCCTAAATCCCAACTCTTTGACGATAGAGAGAAATGGAAATAAGTATTTAAAAGCAACACTACATGATCTTCCGTAGATTTTGGGTTAATTTGTTTTAATGATAGATGTTCTCGATATTTTCTCTTATTAATGCCAATATTTTTGAATATGTACCTTGAATAATGACTAATAGTACGTATTAACATTCCCATATCCGAGCAGATTGTAAAATCTGAAATCTAAGATCTGCACAATCTTAAAGAGGGACATGGTGTCAAGGCCTATGTGGGTGACACATTGGTGGATGACAGTGAGGCAGTGCAGTATTGCATTGTTACTATGATGAAGCCTTTAAAAAACTAAAAGAGCAAATATTTTTTAATTTTTTTGCAAATTCAAGATGCAGGCAAAAGAAATTACCAGATCCCTTAATATTCGTCTGTCTATTCATTTTAATGGGAGATGTCCTCGAGATTTCCTCTTATTAAAGCCAATATTTTCAAACCTTTCTGGTGGGTTGTGACTTTTTAAATCATAATTAATGTCTATTGGGAAGGGCGGAAGGAAGAGGGGATTGAGGGGAGTGACAAATGCTTTAAAAATTTTTGAAACCGAAAAGGTGTAAACTCACCAAACTTTGAAAACTTGACTAAGTATGGAAAGGTAGTTATTATATACTAACTCATCATAGGAAGAGGCACGATTGCGAGTTTGAGGAGTTTGGGGTCAAATTGTAGAGAAAGGAAGTTTTGGGTGCACATTGTATACATCGAAAACGAGCTACCTTAGTTCGATAGCACCTATCAACGAAGTTGTGTCCATAAAATTAGCTAAGTATGCAACCAAACAACGGTTGGTCAGAATCGTGATGTGAAGATATAGATGGAGGTAACAATTTGTTAGTTTTCCACACCGGGAACCCACGATCATAGAAACGTGAGAATGTATAGAACTAGAAAGGCACTTTACAAGAGGAAAAAAAAAGGGAGAGAACAACTATATCGCTCACACAACAAAACTTTCTCTCATAACTATGAAACCATAGTAAGACATAAACCATGGAAAAAACATCGCCATCTATGAAATATAGTTTGAGGCTGACAAACTGTGGTTGAAGCCTTAAGAGATGCAATTTACATTGACTGCAAATTTTTGGTATGTTATTTTATCTTAATAGTATTTTATGGAGAGTGAACTACAAAGCAATGTAATAGTAGATCCAACTATGGATGCAACACCCCAACATTGCAACCCTAGGCAAACAAGAGAAATCAACAAATAACCACCTAGTTAAGAAGCACCAAAAGGCCCAACTGTAGCCGCAGGACCCAAATCCTGCTAAGTTGAATCAAACAACAATAAACACCATCTAGTGAACAAAGAAGCAAGAAACAACCATCCCACCAGGAATGACGCAGTTCCAATCACGGTTGCAGAACCCCAAACGTGAAAACTGCAACAAGACGAACAAGAAAACAAGAACAACAACAACAGACAAATAATAAACTAGTGTAGATGCAAGAATAAAGCATGAATCACTGAACCAACAATGTCATTGAAGCACAATATTGCCCAAATTGACTACAGAGAACATTGCATATAAATAAATAAAAACGAAAGAAAATGTATTGTAACAAGCCTACTAAGTAAACATTCAATGTTGCCAAGCCTTTTAGGTAAACATTTAATTATGTCATAAATGCTCTGTAAACATTTAAGAAATAATGCAATGTGGCAGGTCTTTGACATACCAAAAAAAAATTATTATAATTTATGTAGCAATAGTTTGAATAGTAGAGAATGTATTCGAAGGACAAGCTTTTGATATGCTAGCATATCAAACATTGACATAAATTTAGCTAGCAGAAAATGCTGAGACAAACATTCAAACTATTCCTAGAATTAATCCACTTTCAAGAAATACATACGAAAAATATATGATTCAAAAATACTGTACACGATAAAAAAGTTTGGATATGTTCACATATCAAACATTGGGAATAGAGAAGATGGAAATAAGGCCTCCAATCTGTTATCCAATCAGATCACTACATATATGGTACTTTTTAGTATATAAAAATCAGTGTTATTAGTTCTCTAGCTCCAACAATAGATATTATGCAAATATTTGTGGTCAAAGGACAAACTAATGTGAAGTCAACGAATTATCGATTGCTACAGTCCCTCTATGCCTATGGCAGGGAATAATAATATACTTATGATCTTTATCTACGTCGTTTTATGCTCTCGCTAAATGAGTTATTTCACTATAAACAATTTTATTGTCTTTATTTTATTATTTCTTAATGGTTGACCATTCTAGGATGTTTTTCTAAACTATCTTTAGATCAAATTATTTTCTCTATATATTTTTTATAAAAGTGTTCTAGATCTTGTTGAGTAGAAAAAAAGGCGTTGGATGTTTCTGTATTTTTAGCTAAGTCCCAGTTTCGGATCGAACCATGAAACAACCAGAATAGAGAATAAAACAAGATGCAACTATGAAAGTATCTATACCTATAGTTTCAATGAAGATATTTGGGCTCAAGTTCCTACGAACCATTGGACAACCAAAACAATCTYGACCATTCTTATATGTTGCTTCAACCAAAATAATCTCGTTCATTCTCATAATTATATCCCCTACCCATCACTAAAGGCATGGATTTGTTTTTCTGCAGTTGTACTTGTTTTACAAGACAAGGMAACCAGATTATGTTCCATTGTGACACCTTCATTCTCTTTCACTGTGACTAGTAACTATGTAGAATGTATATTTGGGTTTGAGAAAATAAGAGAAATATTTAATTAAATATTTTCTTTCACTATTAAGAAAACTTGAATCCAATGAAAAGCTTGACTCTAACGATTGGAATTGCCTAAAAATATATTAATTATAATAGTTTTGTATGTGAAACCAAAGAAAATAAAATATAATATTTTGTATAACTTCTTCATGTTAATTTAACCTTGACTCAAGGAATGAGTCAAATGAGTTTAGTATAAAATTATGTTTCTGGGCCCATGCATTTTTGATATCCCATTGTATTTTTATACCTTCTTCTATCCGAGCCTATATATATGTACTCTTACTCACACAAAAAAAAAATAGATGGAGAACCAGAGTTGAGTTGAAGCTTGATGCATGTATTTTTCTAATAAATAAAATATGATGATCCTTTTGTCATGGTATTTCCCACTACATTGTTTGGATTTCTACATAAAATTGGGAGAATTTAGACCAAAATAAAATTTCCACTATTCAACAATATTTGGAAGACACGGTATACTTCAATGTTTCACAAGAAAAGATAGGAAAGTCATTATGGAAAAATATTCATGATTTATATGAACGAGAAACACCAATCAACAAATTATTTTTGTTGAAGAGGTTGTTTCACCTCAAATTGAAGGAAGGGATCCCAATAGCTAAACCTTTAAATGATTCACATGGTGTTGAACCAACTCACTTCTTTGAAGATTGTATTTGATGATTAGATCCAGGCCCTCCTACTCTTGAGCTCAATGCCTAATGTTGGTAAAACTTGATCATCACCATAAGGAATTTATCACAAACATTTAAATTGTGTCTTGAAGATGTTTCTAATAGTTTATGAAATGAAGAGATGTGCATGAAATCTATGGGAGAGGAAATGTGAAATATGGAGGCATTAACACTTGGTGAAAGCAGAAGGAAACCAAATAGAATTAAATCATTAAAATCAATTTCTAGAGGAATTTCAATGTATAGGAATGGAAGAATAAGTTGTTACCGTTGTAGAAAACCTTCCATGTCATAAAAGGGTACAAGATATTAAAAAGGGAGAAAAATGAGGAAAAGGTATCCGACAACAACAATAATGAGGAAACTATTGTTATTGCATCATATGGTGAGGTATTAGTGATTGTTTATTTTTAGGATGCATGTATTTATAATTCTATCCATGCTACTAATTGGATTTTATATTCTAGAGCTTCCTACCATTCTACCCCAAGCATAGAAAATTTTATTTCTTGTAAATATGGTAATATCGGTAAGGTTCGTTTGGGTAATAGAATTATTTGTCATATTAAAGGATTAGGAGATGTTATAATAAATATATAAGATATTTGTATTCTATTTCTTAGATAGGTCATGAATTTAATAGATCTTGGAATGAATTTGGTTTCAATATGGAAGCAAGATGATGAAGGATGTCATATAGTGTTTCGGAAAGGGCGGATAGAAAACTATAAATGGTTCGTTAGTTGTTGAAAAATGACATAAGGTAGGAATTATATTGATCTAGGTGGATATCTATGGCCACCCACCTATTCCACTAGCTCAAAAAAAAAATCCATTTTGGCAATTTTTGTACAATTTTTCGGGTCCCAAACTTTTGAGGCCATTTTGAGGCCCTAAATGACATTTTTGGGCTTGATGACACCTACCAAGTAGTCGAAAAAATATGCTAAGACAAAGTGAAAATGTAATCCTCGTCTATACCTTTCCAACATTATATTGAGTTCCCCAAACAAAGAACATATTAAAATGTTACGCCCTCGAGATGTTGATGTATCAACTAAGCCCCATCGGGGCCCAAAAACCTTTTGTGTTTCATCTCCCAAGGTTAGGGTTTTAGATATTTAGGGTTTATCATTTATGTTTTATGTTAAAAGGGACTTTAGAGCCTCATTTTACTCATCTTCATGTGAATAAGCATATCCATCACATCTCTTCTCAAAAATAAGATGCCACCATTCGAGCAAGTTTGTTTCACTTTGCATTTTCACAGTTTCAACATGTTCTCTTTATTAATAGAAGTCAAGTTTTATTGTATCTTTGTGTATTTATTTTATATACATATCTATTTCATTTCATTCTATTTATAAATATTGATGAGTGGTATGAGAGCAGTCTTCTCTTTATTTGTTTCTTTGTGCATGTCACCAACAAGGTCAGGGTACAAGGAGTTGGGACTCGAAGTAGTTGAGCCCTTGCAATATTGTCCCTGGCGATCACAACAGCCTCACATGGTGGAATAAAAGAGAGATGATGAGCAGGAGATCCTTTTAAAATGTTCCTTGAGGAATCCATCGTGCAATGAAGGAACACGATGATGGATAAATATGCACAGATCTTTCGACATATACCAACATGAGACACATATTCATAAAGCAACCACTTTGGAGATGTTTCCCCCTTCAAGGTACAATTCAATTTTGATATCCCATTATTTGAATGCCAGATAGATGAAAATGATGTAGATAAATGGTTAAATCAGCTAGAAGAGTATTTTTCGGTCCATAATTTTTTCAATAGAGAAAATATTACCTATGCATTCCTTAAGAATATCCCCCACATCAAGGATTGGTGGGAGAATTATTGTGAGAAAAAGGACACTAAGGAATATGGAATATTTTCGATCGCACCCATTTGGGATTCTTCCAGGAATGTTATTAAGGAACAATATTACCATGTTGGAAGCTATGATGACTAGTATACAAAATGGACCACACTGTGACAAGAAATGGACCAAATAGTACTAGAGTTCAAAAATATATTCCATACCTTGCACACCAAGTTGGGTATCAAAAAATATGAATGGAATATGGTGCTCAAGTATCATGGGTTTTTTCATAGATACATCCAAACAAAAATGGGTTTTCTAGACATCTCATCACTAGGCATAGCTTATCGGTATGCTATCAAAATTGAGTAGAAATTTAAACAGAAGAAGTAGGAGTTTGGATATGGAAATTCCTCATAGTAGAAGTAGGGAAAAGGCAGACCCAAACCATAGAACAAAGGACAAAGAAAGGATGGACCCCCTCAAGACAACTAGTCCAAGATGCAAACGAAGAAGGGTAAATTATGAGAATATGAAGAAAGACACTGGGAAGTGGTGTGAATTCCATAAAATTCCTTGGCATAACATCGATGAATGTCACTCAAAGGAATCGTTGTTCACCATGATGAAATCCTTAGAGTCAGAGGTAAGTTCTGACTCTAATTCATATCGAGACAAGGAAAAGTGGATCATTGATGCAGAATGCAGTGCCAATGTCTCTACCACCACGGTCCTACCAAGTGAACTCAAGGAACAAGAGGAAGGTGAAATCCTTTTTCACTTGTATATGTGGGTGAAGGGTGATATTTTTCATTTCATTGTCGATAGCAGAAGTGAAAAGAACATGTTATCAACAGAGTTCATCAAGCGATTAAACTTATTGATGACACCACATCCACAAACCTACACCATCAGGTGTCTCAACCAAGGAAGAGATATTTGCATCATCCAACAATTTCATATTCCCTATGGCATAAATCCCTTCAAGGATGAGGTATTTTGTGATATTTCCCCCCTTGAAGTTTGTGATGTCCTTTTAGGGAAACCATACTTGTGTATGTGTAAAACCTTGACATTGTTGTGTATGAGTCCTGACCTCACATTGTTATTATTACTTTGGGTATAAAATTGTATAGGATACCAGAGGTAGCTCTACCTACCTCTATTTGTTTGATCTCTACTAAGCAATGCAAGGGAATTCATTTACTAGACCCGAAAATTTGTATTCTTCATGATTCTTTCTCAAAGTGAAAAAAAGGTCCGCACCCACATCCATGGTCTCTCCACACAACAGGAAGTAGGTGGAAAATATCGTGGAAGAATACAGACATCTTTATATCACCCAGCCGGGCACAGCTGCACCCTATCAGGTTAAGAATTCAATCAATCTAACCCCTAGTGCACCTCTATCCAATGGGCAGATCCTATCATTTCTCTATAATGGAAAATGAGGAAATGAAATGACATATCCAAGAGAGGCACTTCAAGGGGCACATCCAACCCAACTCCTCACCATGCAGGAGCCCAATTTTACTTGTGTGGAATGATATGGAACTTGAGGTGGCGTTGCGGTAATTATGGGGCTCTAAATCATGGAAGAATACAAAGACATCTTCTCCTCACCCATCGGGGCACCGCTGCACTATCAGGTCAAGAATTCAATCAATCTAACCCCTAGTGCACCTCTATCCAATGGGCCAGTCTATCATTTCTCTATAATGGAAAATGAGGAAATGAAATGACATATCCAAGAGCTGCTTCAAAAGGGGCACATCCAACCCAACTCCTCACCCTGCAGGAGCCCAATTTTACTTGTGTAGACGAAATATGGAACTTGGTGACGTTGCATTAATTATAGGGCTCTAAAGAAAATCACAGTTAGCAACTAGTATCCAATTCCATGAATTTATTACCTTCTTTACCAGCTCAAGGGAGCCACGTTTTTCAGTAAGATTGACCTGAATTATGTCTACCACGAGGTCCCAATAGAGAAAATTGATGTATGGAAGACTAATTTCAAGTACAAAGAAGGTCTCTTTGAATGGCTAGTAATGCCCTTTGGATTGATAAATCCTCCAACAAATTTCATGAGATTGAAGGATGATATATTGTGTCCTTTCACCAATTCGTTTGTGGTGGTATATCTAGATGATATCCTCATTTTCAATAAGAATTGGTAAGAACACTTGCAGCATATTCAATAGGTCCTTCACACTCTATAACAGCAAAATCTATATCCTAACATGGAAAAATTATCCTTTGGCATGAATAGGGTCCAATATCTAGGCTACATTATTGATGAGCATTGTGTACGTGTGGATTTATCCAAGATCCAATTCATTCATGACTGGTCAACCCTAACCACACTAATTGGGCTTTGAAATTTCTTAGGACTAGTCAACTTATATCGCAGGTTCGTGTTGGGATTCTCCTATATTGCATGGGACCTCAAACAATTGACGAAGGGTGCTCTAATCCCATGGAAATGAGGCATACAAGTAGCCCCAACTCTGCAAGAGTGATCCTGACTTTGCTACCACTTACGATATGTTACGCACAAGAACAACTGTCACTGACTTTCATCTTTAGTAAAAATTGTTATCCCATGTGAACCACCTCTTTGTTCCTTGAAGTGAGCATGTGAAGATAATTTGGGAATATCACTACAGTCGGATGGAAGGAAATTTTTTCATGGAAAAGATTGTTGTAGTACTACAAAAGAATTTTTGTTGGATGAAATTGCACCAAGACTTCAGCAAGTATATCAAGTCCTACACTGCCCACGTCATTGCCAAACTAATCACTAAGAAAAAAGGAATGTACACCCTTCTTTCTACTCTCGATAGCCTATGGGAATCCATATATATGGAATACATGTTCATCCTTCATTCAACCAAGAAGGGAAATGACTACGTTGTTGTTGTGGTTAATCAGTTTTCTAAGATGGCCATCCTAATATCCTACAAGAAGAATATCACAATAGAGGCCACTACTAAGATCTTATTCAAACGGGTATGGGTGCACTTCGGGATACTGCAAATCATCATATCAGATTAGGAAAATAGGTTCCTAAGCACATTCTAGTCTAGCCTTTGGTCACTATTGGACACCAAGCTCACCAATTCCACCCACAAACTGATGGCCTGATAGAGGTGTTCAAAAATATGATGGTGTATATATTGCACATGTACAACTCCAAACATCCATGCACATGGGATGGGAGTCTCCCCTATGTTCAACACAGCTACAATAGAGCCCTTCATAGCTTGATTGACCATCGTCCCTTTCAGGTGGGGTTGGGATTTCAGCCATTGGGTCCCATTGATTTTATGTTTCCCCTTACATCCACACAGGTAGAATCATCCCATGCTCAATCTAAGGATAACAAATCCACCAAGTTTTTTGAATAGATTCATCACATCCAAAAATAGTTTCGTGATTTTTTGAATAAATGCAATGTTAAGTAAAAACAATGATGTGATCAACACGAGATGTTGCACAAGTTTCAGGTGGGAGACGAGGTCAGGTTTCATTTGTAGAAAGAGCGCTTTACATCACCCCATCGGAAGATTTGTGCACTTCTCTATGGACCTTACACCATCACCAAGGTTGTAGGTGACAATTCTTTTGAGCTAACTATTCCCCCATACCTTGTCTTGCACCCAGTGTTCAATGTGTCCCTCCTTCGACCATACTTTACACCATTATTCGACTCATCAAAGATCATGAAGAAACCAACATCAAGAGAGCTCAACCTTGAATGCATAGAACATGTAGCCATAGATCATATCAGGGACACTCATATTAAGGGCACTCGCCAACAAAGGATCCATATTTATTGAGTTTTTAGAGTAGGGTAGCTCTTGCACTAAGGAAAGTGGATCACCTCAGGATAAGTTCAACAAATGTTTCCCCATAAGATGGGGGTGCTCAATGAAATGGAGACCATTTCTTCCTAGGGGTGAGGATTCATTTAGGTGGATATCGGTGTCCACCCACCTATTCCATTGGCTCAAAGAAAAGTTTCCATTTTGGCACTTTTTTTATAGTTTTTCGGATCCCAAACTTCTAGGGTCGTTTTGAGGCCCTAAATGACATTGTTTGGTCTCGACAACAACTAGCATGTAGCCGAACGAAGATGTTGGGTTGAATGGAATATGTAATCCTTGTATATACCTTTCCAATGGTGTCTTGAGCGACCCAAACATAAATAATATGAAAAATTATTCCCTAGATAAGTTGACATATCAACTACCCCCATCGAGGCCCACAAACCTTTTTGCATTCCATCTCCCGGGGTTATGGTTTTGGATGTTTATTGTTTTCTCATTTATTTTTTATGTTAAAAATCCCTTTAGATCCTCATTTCACTCATATTATTGCGAATGAGTGTATCCATCACATCTCTTCTCAAATATAATTTGCCACCATTCAAGCAAGTTTGTTTCAGTCTACATTTTTACAGTTTTAGCATGTTCTCTTTATTAATAGAAGTCAAGTTTTACCATATCTCTGTGTCTTTATTTGATATACGAATTTATTTCATTTTGTTCCATTTATAAATACGAATCATATCTATACATTAAAATAAAATATGGTTAAATAAGATATTGTTGTTGTTACATAGGAGGAGCCTACAACAAATTTATGGAAAAATGACTTGGGCACATGATTGAAAGAGGCTTGAAAATCCTTAATCAAACAAAACTTTTTCTTTGGATAAAACATACATAATTTAAATTTTTTGAACATTGTATTATGGGTAGACATAAAAGGGTATCATTTATAAGGTACAGTCCTAAAAGGGATACATAAATATTATATTTGGTACATTATTATGTTTGTGTCTGAATTAATGAAAAATCACTAGGAGGGGCTACTTATTTTGTTACTTTTATTGATTACACTCCAAAAAAGGAATGGGATTTCCCTATTAAGAGTGATGATCAATTTTTAGACACCTTTCCTAAATTTCAAATGGTTGTTGAAAAGGAAACTAACAAATTATTAACATGTATTAAGGTGAGTGCAAGCTAATGATGGTCTCTCATGACACATTAGTGGCAACGCAAACATGGAAAAAAAAAAATTGTTACCTTGGAGGGATTATTAAAGGTACTTCTAAAATGAATTTCAATATGGTATAAAAATATGAAACATAGGAAATTGAATTGCCTTTCTAAATATATAACTTTATTAATAGAATTTGTGAATAATTATGTGAAATTTGATGTTTTCTAACAATGGTATGTTATTTTTCCAGCAAAATATGAGGTATATGTCTTTCTTCGTGCATGTGTTGAATGCATTAAGGATGAAATTTTATTCTGAAAACTTGAACAATTATAGAGAACTTGTTGTTCTAATGGGGTATAGTTTTTGGAAAATTATAATATTAATTTATATTTTTTTTAAATTATGAAAGTTAACATATCCTTGAAATTACAATACCTTTTGTTCATACCGGCTAAGAGGGTCTTAACATGATCATTTTTTATTTATTTTTAGATCATAGATATTGATCTCCTCTAGTGTGGCATATAACTCATTTTATAAATGGATAAGATGACAAGAATGTATAGAAAAAATAAGAGAGGTATGTATTCTAGGATTTTGATTTATTTGAAGGGAAAAATATATTAAAAATGATAAACAATATTGATTTAAAACCAAAAAAAAGAAAAAAAAATTACCTATAGAAAAATAATGTCAAAAATAGAGATATAGAGAGGTATTAAAAAAAATGGAGGTTTTTATCAATTTGTAGACCAAAAAACCACTAGGTTTTTCATCCTGAACCTAAATCCAAGGAAACTGACTCAGCATACACGTATCCTAAAGTTTCAATCCTGCCCAAAAAAATGAATTCAAAAAAATGTGCATTCATTCCTAAAGTGTGTGTGCATTCCTAAAGAGAGTGTCCATTCCTAAAACACACACGTGTTATTAGGAATAAGGACGCGTGCGAATGTTTTTTAACATGAAATAAATATCTCTCCCTCCCTCTTTCTACTTCTCTTTCTCTTTTTCTCTCTCTCCCTCTCACCTTGTCCCTCTATATTCATCTCTCTATATGACCTCTCTCTCCCTATATCTTTCTCACACTCCCACCCACTTTACATATCCCTCTCTCTCTCTCTCTCTCTCTCTCTCTCTCTCTCTCTCCCTTCCCCCTCTTCCCCTATCTCCTTATCTCCCTCCCCCACATAATTCTCCTCCTCCCCCTCTCTTTGTTTACCCCACTCACTCTCTCTATCTTCTCTCTACATTCCTCCCACTCCCACCCTCTAATTCTCTGTCTCCCTCCCTCCCTTCATCCCTTCCCTCATTTTGATCTAAAAATGAAGAAGATTTGTATTCTTGAAAATATTTGCAAGTTAAATTTTATGTGTTAAAATGAAAATGGATCAACTTTGCAACACAACTTTAATAGGATTTACTCATTCAATATGCATATAAAAAACAACAAAAATAGTGAACAGAAAACACATAACACAACAAATGATAAAGGAGTTCACCCCTCTCTTGGGCTACATCTCCTGGTCCAGCTTCCAATGGATCATTTGTATTATTTTCTCAAAGTTCTAAAAAATGTTCTTTATAATGCTCAAAATTCCAAATAGACTACTCCAATGCCTTCAGAACGTCCAAAAACCCCTAGTTGGGCTTTTTCGGCACCTCGTTTGGCCAAAAATTGAAGAAGATAGGCTTCCTGGAAGTCCCCCCTTCAAACTTGTTGTCTCTACATCTACAAAACGCACCCTTGTTGGCCTAACCTAGCCCACACACATATTTAAGCATAAAAAATTAGTACCGGATGCAGCCACATGAACTGTGCAAAATGTAGGATAGTTATGGGCCCACCTAGCCCCTAACCGTCAAGGGCAAGGTCATATGACCCATGCGACCGTGCGCAAGTATAAACATAGGCTCCCATTGCACAAGCCAATGGTCAAAGGACAATTGGTAGGTTGTTTTTATAACCATTGGAAAAAAACACAACCACGCACGTGCCGAATGGTATAGCATTGGGTCATATGTTAATACAATGTGCGAGCAAAGGCTGGGGCTAAGCCCCATCCCGGTCGTGCCCCAAAATATACACATATGCAAACATTTATACATATTTTTCCATATATATAACAAGGAACAACCAGTGGCATGTCGGTTGGCAACTCTTCCCAAGTCTCACCCCCCTGCCCGGAGGT
Organism: Picea sitchensis; assembly: GCA_010110895.2. Taxonomy (NCBI): domain Eukaryota; kingdom Viridiplantae; phylum Streptophyta; class Pinopsida; order Pinales; family Pinaceae; genus Picea; species Picea sitchensis. Next base: position 19,698 of record SNQJ01S0150647.1, read on the forward strand.
CGTGGGGTTGACTCCGGCCAATGACATAATTTTAAACCAATAGATATATGACACGTGGCGGCCATTGACAGGGCCACGTGTCGTCATCCCGTTCGCTACAAACATGCCATGTCACATGCCAATTGTCCAAATAACTACCTTCCACATGTCATACGGCCTACCACGTGTCATATGGTCTGCCACGTCAGCATCCGTACGGACTGTAGGGACTGTACAATCAACACCCCTTTTTTTGCTTGTTTGTCATTTTGAACAGAATGCGATATCTCTCGCTCCCGGTGTCCGTTTGAACCCAAATGAGTTGTGTTGGTTTCATAATGATGAGTCCTACACTCTTGTGCGATTTGAAGCAATTATGAACACTTTGAATTTTTGAGAAAAATTTGATCCCCTAGATCACACCTCCCCATTGGAAAGCTTTCGGACCTCCAAAAGACTATTTTCAGTCTATCTGAATATGAGGGTATAGATCCATCACCTTTCCAACCTCAATCCACTTGGATTTTCTTGGATTTTTACCTTTAAGACCAACTCGAGGATACTCCACATTTCCTCGTTTTGAAGTTCACATTCTCCTGTCAAGGATGGTGTCTTCATGTAGTTCTGTAAGATATTCTGGGGAAAAATAATCTATATAAGGAATATGAACATTCTCTCCTTGATTATCAATCAAAGGAGGCTCATACAATTTCAAATTCTCAACATTAACAACTGCATA
>SNQJ01S0150648.1:0-11855 GCA_010110895.2 Picea sitchensis
AGGGCCTATACACCCCTCTTCCTACTCCTGACAGGCAATGGGAATCCATCTCAATGGACTACATGTCGGGCCTCCCATCCACCAAGCGGGGAAATGACTATGTTTTTGTGGTTGTTGATCGCTTTTCTAAGATGGTGATTATGGTTTCCTGGAAGAAGAGTATCACAGCAGAGGCCACTACCAAGCTCTTATTTGAACGTGTCTGGGTACATTTTGGAATCCCACAAACTATTGTCTCATATTGGTATAGTCGATTTCTCAGCACATTATGGTCGAGCCTTTGGTCACTGCTGGACACCAAGCTCACCAAATCCACGGCCTTCCACCCTCAGACAGATGGCCAAACTGAGGTTGTAAATCAAATGATTGTGCATATCCTTCACATGTATAATTCAAAGCACCCTCTCACATGGGATGAGAGGCTTCCCTATGTCCATCATAGCTACAACCGAGCCCAGCATAGCTCAATCGGCCACAACCCCTTTCAGGTGGGGTTGGGATTCCAACCATTGGGTCCCATAGATGTTTCACTTCTCCTTGCGGTCACCTTGACCAACTCATCTCCTGCTCCAATTAAAGCTAACAAAGCCACCCGGTTCATTGAGAGGATCCAAAACATCCTCCAACAGGTTCAATATATCCTACATAAGTCCAATCACAAGTACAAACAATGCCATAATCAACATCGAGTGCCACATAAGTTTCAGGTGGGCGACAAATTTTGGTTGCACTTGGAGAAAGAATGCATTACAGGACCCAATCGGAAGCTTTTCCCACTCCATTATGGGTCGTACACTATCACTAAGGCCATGGGGGACAATACTTTTGAGCTCAACATTCCTCCCTTCCTTGGCCTGCACCTAGTGTTCAACTTGGATCTCCTTCGCCCTTATTTCCCACCATTATTGGACACCTCAGAAGTAGCAGAACAACTAAAACCAAAAGAGCTCAACCCTTACTGCATACAGCATGCATCCAATGATCAGGTTGTGGACACATATATCAAGGGAAATCGACAACAAAGGATCCATCTTTATCGAGTCATCAAAGCATGGCAACTCCTACACCAAGACAAGTGGCTCACCCGGGGCCAAATTCAACAGAAATTTCCTCATCTTATGGGGGACCTCAACGCAATGGAGACCATTTCTTCCTAAGGAGGTATGATTGATATATATGGATATCGGTGGCCACCCACCTTTTCCAACTGTCTCAAAATAGTTTTCTAACAATTTTGGCAATTTACAATTTTTAACAGTTTTAACTTCTGGGGCCATTTTGAGGGCCTAAATGAAGGTTTTTTGGGATCAATCTCCTCAATGATATTAGAAGGCATGATTAATCCCCCGAAATGAATATCCTCGATTATACCTTTCCAACGGTCCATCACACACCTAAAACGAAGATTGTATGCAAAAGTTATGACCTCGGGAAGTTGATGTACTAACTTACCCAAACGGGGCCCACATGACTTTTGGCGCTTCATCTCCTAGGGTTAGGTTGTCTGATGTATAGGGTTTTTGGAATAATTGTTTATTGTAAAAATTCCTTCAAAGCCTCATTGTAATCTTCTTCTTACAAATGTGCTCAGCTATCACATCTCTTCTCAGAGATAAGCCGCCACCATTCTAGCAAGCTTGTTTCCGCTGCCTTTTACAGTTTCAACTTATTGCGTTATTGAATAGAAAACTAGTTTTACTGTATCTCTATTATTTTGTGTTAAGCACCTATTAATAATCTGTATTCATTTTTTTCTTCTCATAAAATCTAGATCAGTGGTATCAGAGCGGTCTGCTCCTTGTCATCTTAATGCATGTCCCCAACGAGGTCGGAGTACAAAGAGTTGGGTCTTGAGATTCTTTCTCTTGAGGACAGAAGCTCTCGCACCCCCAAGCAACCTCTCATGGCAGGAGAAAATAAAGATGATGGGATAGGAGATCCTTTAAAACTATTGATTGAGGAATCCCTCACACAACAGAGGAATGAGATGATGGATAGTTTCACGCAAATCCTTCGGTGGCTACAAACATGTGATGCATCTTATTCGAACGGAGGCGCCGCCCCCTTGAAGGTACAAATAAACTTCGATATTCCTATATTTGAAGGCCAGATAGACGCAGATGCTATAGAAAAGTGGTTGAATCTACTAGAAGAGTATTTGTTTTTCCATAACTTTTTGAATAGAGGAAAGATTATTGTTGTGCACCTCAAATTTGTTCCCCATGTCAAAGATTGGTGGGAAACTTTCTGTGAGCAAAAGGAAACAGATGAAACGTCATTATTTTCAGTCATGACCACTTGGGAATCCTTCAGGGATGCTATTAAGGAAGAATACTACCCTGTTGGAAGTTATGATGACCTGTATACCAAATGGACCACACTATAGCAAGAAAGAGACTAAGCAGTGCATGATTTCACAAATATCTTCCATACCTTGCGCACAAAGATGGGTATCAAAGATTCAAAGCGACATCTGGTGCTCAAGTATCATGATGCTCTACATAGATACATCCAGACCGAAATGGAATTTTTGGACATCTCATCCTTGGGTGCGGCCTACCAATATGTCGTCAAAATCGAGTAGAAGCTCAAACAAAAGACGCGAAAATTTGGGCCTAGGAACCCCTCACAACAAAAGTTGGGAAACGAGGACCCCAACCCACAAAAAAAAGGATAGAGCCCTTGGCATAAAACTGTCAACTGCTGCTCAAAGCAGTTGTTGGTGGCTGAAGTAAAATCCTTTGAATCAGATGTGAATTCTGACCCTAAGCCAAAACCAGAAAGGGGAAGACAGATCATTGACACGGAACTCAGTGCCACCGTTGCTACCACCAAGCTCCAGCTTGGTGAACCAGATGAGCCAGAAGAAGGAGAGCACCTCTTCCATTCATATATGTGGGTAAAAGGCACCCCGATTCACTTCATCGTTGATAGCGGTAGACAGAAGAACCTCATCTCAACAACAGTCGTCAAGTGGCTCGCTCTACCAACAACGCCACACCCACAACCCTACACCATTGGATGGCTCCACCAAGGAAGCAATCTCTGCATCAACCAACAATGTCGACTGTCATACAACATCAATCCCTTCAAAGATGAGTTATTATATGATGTTTCTCCTTTTGCAGCTTGTGATGTTCTTTTGGGAAAATCTTATTTATGGAAACATCATGCTATATATGAGTCTAGGTCTCGTAGTGTTATTATTACTTTGAACAGGAAATTGTACAGGATACCTGAGGCAGTCCCACCTAGTACTATTTCCTTGATCTCTGCTAAGAAATGAAGGAAGTTCATCTCTCAGATGGGGAAGTTTGTCTTCTTTATGATTCTCTCTTAGAATAAGAGAAAATTTACAACCACATCTAAGGTCTCTGTGGTCGACCTCTCCACATAGCAAAAGCAAGTAGATAAGGTCATGGAAGAATACTTAGATATCTTCTCCTCACCTATAGGGGTACCTCTGCACTGCCAAGTCAAGCACCCCATCGATATGACCCCCAACGCACCGCTTCCCAATGGGCTCGTCTATCGCCGCTCTTTGTTAGAGAATGAGGAGATCAAGCGACAGATCCAAGAACTTCTCTACAAGGGGCACATCCATCCCAACTCATTACCTTGAGGGAGCCCAATTGTGTTTTTACAGAAGAAATATGGAACATGGCGACTCTATATTGATTACCAGGCTCTGAATAAAATCACAGTCAGGAACCGGTACCCAATTCCCCGAATCGATGACCTCCTTGATCAACTCACAGGGGCCAAATAATTCAGTAAGATTGATCTGAAGTCTGGCCACCACCAGGTTCCGATAGAATAGACATATGTATGGAAGACTTGCTTCAATTCAAAGGAAGGCCTTTTTGAATGGTTGGTCATGCCCTTTGGTTTGAAAAATTCTCCAACCACTTTCATGAGGATGATGGGCGATATCCTGCAACCATTCACCAATAATTTTGTAGTGGTGTATCTGGATGACATTCTAATTTACAGAAAGACTTGGGCTGAACACTTGCATCATATTCGGTAGTATCTGCACACCCTACGACAGCACAAGCTATACGCCAACTTGGAAAAATGCTCCTTCGGCATGGACAGGGTCCATTACCTGGGATACATCATTGATCAACATGGCGTACATGTGGATCAAGCTAAGATCCAAGTCATCTGTGACTGGCTAGCCCCAACAACACTCACTGAGCTTCAGAGCTTCTTGGGCCTTGCCAATTTCTACCACAGGTTCATGTTGGGATTCTCCCATATTTCATGGTCCCTCATCCAAATAAACAGGGGTTGTGGTAAGGAGAAATTTGCATGGGGCCAGCCCCAACAAAAAGCGTTTGATTATTTGAAGTAGTTCTTGTTCTCATCCCTAGTAATTTCACTACCAGACCTGTAACATCCCTTTAAAATTGAGACAGATGCTTCAGACTATGCTGTGGGCACTGTTCTCACTCAGCACGACCACCCTGTGGCCTATCATAATGAGACACTGTCAGATATTATCCGTAAGTGCCCTACTTACAACAAGGAAATGTACTCCATTGTACAAGCCTACCGCCATTGGAGACATTACATTCTTGGGAAGGAGAAAATCATCCACACTAATCATAAGCCACTGTAGTTCATGCAGACACAGGGAAAATTGTAGAATGATCATCATCAAAAGTGGTCCACATACTTGCAGCAATTCCACCTCAACATCAAGTATAAAATAGGAAGCACCAATCATGTCGTTGATTTCCTCGGTAGACTGCCAGTCGCGACACTCACCACGGTGCTAGACTCTTATGGCCATGAGACATTTGGATGGCCCCAACTGTATGAGATAGACCCTAACTTCACCACAACCTACCAATTGTTGGGTGCAAATGCAGTTGTCGATAATTTCCATATTCATGATGGGTTGTTGTGTCATCTGGTCCATATCTGTGTTCCATCAAGTGAGAGAATGAAGATGATGTGGGAATCCCCCTACAGTCGGGTGGCAGGATAATTAGGCGTCGAAAAGACAGTGGAGATGCTACAAAAACATTTCTACTAGCCGAAACTTCAATCAGAGGTCAACAAGTATATCAGGTACTGCACTGCCTGTGCTATTGCCAAACCGACCACTAAGAAACAGGGCCTATACACCCCTCTTTATACTCCTTCCAGGCCATGGGAATCCATCTCAATGGACTACATGTCGGGCCGCCCATCCACCAAGTTGGGAAATGACTGTGTTTTTGTTGTTGATCGCTTTTCTAAGATGGTGATTCTGGTTTCCTAGAAGAAGAGTATCATCACAAAGGCCACTCCCAAGGTATTCTTTGAATGAGTCTAGGTACATTTTTGAATCCCACAAACCATTGTCTCCAATCGGGATAGTCGATTTCTCAGCACATTTTGGTCGAGCCTTTGGTCACTGCTGGACACCAAGCTCACCAAATCCATGGCCTTCCACCCCCAGACAGATGGCCAAACCGAGGTTGTAAATCGAATGATTGTGCATATCCTTTGCATGTATAATTCAAAAAACTCTCGCACATGGGATGAGATCCTTCCCTATGTCTAGCATAGCTACAACCGATCCTTTCATAGCTCAACTGACCACAGCCCCTTTCATAGCTCAACTGACCACAACCCCTTGTAGTCACCTCGACTGACTCATCTCATGCTCCAATTGAAGCTAACAAAGCCACCCAGTTCACTGAGTGGATCCAGCACATCCACCAATAGGTTCAAGATATCCTATGGAAGTCCAATGACAAGTACAAACAATGCCATGATCAAGATCGAGTGCCACATAAGTTTCAGGTGGGCGATAAAGTTTGGTTTCACTTGCAGAAAGAACGCATTACATGACCCCATCGGAAGCTTTGCCCACTCCTTTATGGGTCGTACACTATCAAAAAGGCCATGGGGGACAATTCTTTTGAGCTCAACATTCCTCCCTTCCTTGGCCTACACCCAGTGTTCAACGTGGATCTTCTTCGCTTTTATTTTCCACCATTATTGGACACCTTAGAAGTAGCAGAAGAGCTGACACCAACAAAGATCAACCCTGACTGCATACAATAGGCATCCAAAGATCAAACTTTGGACACATATATCAAGGGCACTTGACAACAAAGGATCCATCTTTATCAAGTCATCAAACCAGGGCAGCTTCTGCACCAAGGCAAGTGGCTCACCTGGGGCCAAATTCAGAAGAAATTTCCTCATCTGATGGGGGACCTTAACACAATCGATAACATTGCTTCCTAAGTAAGGAGGATTGATCTATATGGATATCAGTGGCCACCCACCATTTCCAATTGGCTCAAAACATTTTTCTGACAACTTTGACAATTTACTATTTTTAGTAGTTTTAACTTCCGGGGCCATTTTGAGGGCCTAAATGAATATTCTTTTGGGATCGAGCTCCTCAATGATAAAAAAAACTCATGATTGAGCCCCAAAAATGAGTCTCCTTGACGATACCTTTCCAATGGGCCATCACGTGCCTAAAACGAAGATCGTATGCAAAAGTTACGACCCCAGGAAGTTGATGTACTAACTTACCCAAACGGGGCCCACATGACTTTTGGCGCTTCATTTCCTAGGGTTAGGTTTTTGGATGTCCAGGGTTTTTGGCATTCTTTTTTATTGTAAAAATTCCTTCAGAGCCTCATTGTAATATTCTTCTTCTGAATGCGTGCAGTCGTCACATCTCTTCTCAGACATAAGCCGCCACCATTCAAACAAGCTTGTTTTCGCTGCATTTTATAGTTTCAGCTTATTTTGTTGTAGAATAGAAAACCAATTTTACTATATCTCTATTATTTTGTGTTAAGAACCTGTTAATAATATGTATTCGTTTCTTTATGCTCATAAAATCTAGATCAGTGGTATCAGAGTGGTCTGCTCCTTGTCGCCTTAATGCATGTCCCCAACGAGGTCGGAGTACAAAGAGTTGGGTCTCAAGCTTGTTTCTCTTGAGGACAAAATATCTCGCATGCCTAAGCGACCTCTCATGGAAGGAGACAAGAAATATGATGGGCCATGAGATCCTTTCAAATTGTTGATTGAGGAATCCCTCACACAACAAAGGAATGAGATGATGGATAGTTTCGCAAATCCTTCGGCGGCTACCAACAGGCGATGCATCTTCTTCGAATGGAGGCGCCGCCCCCTTCAAGGTACAAATAAACTTCGATATTCCTATATTTGAAGGTCAGATAGATGCATATGTTGTAGACAAGTGGTTGAATATACTAGAAGGGTATTTTTCTATCCATAACTTTTCGAATACAGAAAAGATTACTTTTGCGCTCCTCAAAGTCGTTCCCCATGTCAAAGATTGGTGGGAAACTTTCTGTGAAGAAAAGGAAACAGAGGAAACCTCATTATTTTTAGTCACGACCACCTAGGAATCCTTTAGGGATGCTATTAAGGAATAATACTACCCTGTTGGAATTTATGATGACCTGTATACCAAATGGACCACACTGCGGTAAGAAAGAGACCAAGCAGTGCCTGATTTCACAAATATCTTCCATACCTTGCACACCAAGCTGGGTATCAAAGATTCAAAGTGACATTTGGTGCTCATGTATTGTGGTGTTCTGCATAGATACATCCAGACTGAAATGGAATTTTTGTACATCGCATCCTTGGGCATGACCTACCGATATGCCATCAAAATCGAGAAGAAGCTCAAACAAAAGACACAGTAATTTGGGCATGGGAACCCCTCACAACATAAGTCGAGAAAGGGTGGCCCCAACCCATAGAACAAATGACAGAGCAAATATGGAGAGTATCAGGAAAATCGGTCCAAGCCACAAGAAAAGAAGGAAACCGGAAAGACAAAGAAAGATACCGGGAAGTGGTGCGACTTCCATAAGATCCCTTGGCATAACACTGCCGACTGTCGCTCAAAGAATTCATTGGTGGATGAAGTGAAAGCCTCTAAATCAGATGTGGATTTTGACTCTGAGCTAGAACCATAAAGGGGAATATGAATCATTGACGTGGAACCCAGTGCCACCGTTGCTACCAACAAGCTCCAACCTAGTGAACCAAATGAGAAAGAAGAAGGAGAGCACCTCTTCCATTCACATATGTGTGTAAAAGGCACCCCATTGCACTTCATCGTTGATAGCGGTAGACAAAATAACCTCATCTCAGCAGAGGTCATCAAGCAGTTCGCTCTGCTAACAATGTTGCACCCACAACCCTATACCATTGGATGGCTCCGCCAAGGAAGAGATCTCTCCATCAGCCAACAGTGATGAATGTCATACAGAATCAATCCTTTCAAAGACATGGTATTATGTGATGTTGCTCCTCTCGAAGTTTGTGATGTTAGTTTGGGCCAGCCTTATTTATGGAAACGTCATGTTGTATATGAATCTAGACCTCGTAGTGTTATTATTACTTTGAACAGGAAATTGTACAGGATACCCGAGGCTGTCCCACCTAGTGCTATTTCCTTGATCTCTGCTAAGAAATGCAGGAAGGTCATCTCTCAGATGGGGAATTTTATCTTCTTCGCGATTCTCTCTCAGAATAAGAGAAATATCACAGCCACATCCAGGGTCTCTATGGCCGACCTCTCCACACAACAAAATCAAGTAGATAAGGTCGTGGAAGAATACTCGGATATCTTCTCCTCACCTACAGGGGTACCTTGCACTGCCAGGTCAAGCACGCCATCGATATAAGCCCCAGCGCACTGCTTCCCAATGGGACAGTCTATCGCCTCTCTTTTTTAGAGAATCAGGAGATCAAGTGACATATCCAAAAATTGTTCCATAAGGGGCAAATCCATCCCATCTCATCACCTTCTGGGAGCCCAATCGTACTGGTACAGAAGAAGGATGGAACCTGGCAGCTCTGTATTGATTATCGGGCTCTAAATAAAATCAAAGTCAGGAATCAGTACCTGATTCCCCGAACTGACGACGTCCTTGATCAACTCACAGGGGCCAAATACTTCAGTAAGATTGATCTAAAGTCTTGCTACCACCAAGTCCCGATAGAACAAACAGATGTTTGGAAGACTGCCTTCAAGTCAAAGGAAGGCCTTTTTGAATGGTTGGTCATGCCCTTTAGTTTGAAAAATGCTCCAGACACTTTCATGAGGATGATGGACGATATCCTGCGACCATTCACCAATACTTTTGTAGTGGTGTATCTAGATGACATTCTAATTTATAGCAAGACTTGGGTCGAGCACTTGCAGCATATTCAACAGGTTCTGCACACCCTACGGAAGAACAACCTATACGCCAACTTGGAAAAATGCTCCTTCAGCATGGAAAGGGTCCATTACCTGGGATACATCATTGATCAGCATGGAATACATGTAGATCCAACCAAGATCCAGGTCATCCATGACTCGCCAGCCCCAACAACACTCACTGAGATTTGGAGCTTCTTGGGCCTTGCCAATTTCTACCACAGGATCGTGTTGGGATTCTCCCATATTGCATGGTCCCTTAGCAAAATAAACAAGGGTTGTGGTAAGGAAAAAATTTTGTGGGGTTGGCCCCAACAACAAGCTTCCAATGATTTGAAGCAACGCTTGTGCTCAGCCCCAGCACTTTCACTACTACACCTGCAACATCCCTTTGAAATTGAGACAGATGCTTCAGACTATGCTTTGGGCGTTGTTCTCACTCAGCACGGCCACCCCATGGCCTATCATAGCGAGACGCTATTAGATATTGTCCATAAGTACCCTACTTACGACAAGGAAATGTACTCCATTGTACAAGCCTACTGCTAGTGAAGACATTATATTCTTGGCAAGGAGATAGTCATCCACACTGATCATAAGCCACTATAGTTCATGCAAACATAGGGAAAATTGCAGAATGACCACCATAAAAAGCGGTCCACATACTTGCAACAATTCCACCTCAACATCAAGTATAAAATAGGAAGCCCCAATCACATCGTTGATTGCCTCAGAAGACCGCTAGTCATGGCACTCACCACAGTGCTATACTCTTGCGACCATGAGACATGTGGATGGACCCAAATCTATGAGATAGACCTTGACTTCGCCACCACCTACCAAATGTTGGGTGAAAATGCAGTTGTCGATAATTTCCATCTTCAGGATGGGTTGTTGTGTCGTCTAGGCCATATCTGTGTTCCGTCAAGTGAGCGAGCGAAGATGATATGGGAAGCCCACTACAGTCGGGTGGCAGGACACTTCAGCGTCAAAAAGATAGTGGAAATGTTATAGAAACATTTCTACTGGCCAAAACTTTGACAAGAGGTCAGCAAGTATATCAAGTCTTGCCTTGCTTACATTATTGCCAAACCGAACACTAAGAAACAGGGCCTGTACACCCCTCTTCCTACTCCTGACAGTCCATGGAAATCCATCTCAATGGAATAAATGTCAGGCCTCATGTCTACCAAGCAGGTAAATGACTGTGTTTTTGTGGTTGCTGATCGATTTTATAAGATGTCGATTCTGGTTGCCTGGAAGAAGAGTATCACAACAGAGGCCACTTCCAAGAACTTTTTTAAATGAGTCTTGGTACATTTAGGAATCCCACAAACCATTGTCTCAGATTGGGATAGTCGATTTCTCAGCACATTTTGGTCAAGCCTCTGGTCACTACTGGACACCAAGCTCACCAAATCCACGGCCTTCCACCCCCAGACAGATGGTCAAACCGAGGTTGTAAATTGAATGATTATGAATATCCTTCGCATGTATAATTCAAATCACCCTCGCACACGGGATGAGAGCCTTCCCTATGTCCAACATAGATACAACTGAGCCCTGCATAGATCAACCGGCCACAACCCCTTTCAGGTGGGGTTGGGATTCAAACCATTGGGTCGAATAGATGTTTCACTTCCCATTGCGGTCACCTCAACCGATTCGTCTCCTCTTCCAATTGAATTTGACAAAGCCACCCGGTTCATTGAGAGGATCAAACACATCTGCCAACAGGTTCAATATTTCCTACAGAAGTCCAATGACAAGTACAAACAACACCATGATCAACATCGAGTGCCACATAAGTTTTAGGTGCGTGACAAAGTTTGGTTGCACTTGAAGAAAGAATGCCTTATAGGACCCCATCGGAAGCTTCTCCCACTTTATTATGGGTCGTACACTATCACCAAGGCCATGGGGGACAATTATTTTTAGCTCAACATTCCTCCCTTCCTTGGTCTGCATCCAGTGTTCAACGTGGATCTCCTTCGCCCTTATTTCCCACCATTATTGGACACCTCAGAAGTAGCAGAACAACTGACACCAACAGAGCTCAACCATGACTGCATAAAACAGGAATCCAATGATCATATTGTGGACACATATATCAAGGGTACTCGACAACAGAGGATCCATCTTTATCGAGTCGTCAAAGCAGGGCAGCTCCTGCACCAAGGCAAGTGGCTCACTCGGGGCCAAATTCAATAGAAATTTCCTCATCTGATGGGGGACCTCAATGACATGGAGACCATTTCTTCCTAAGGAGGGAGGATTTATCTATATGGATATCGATGGCCACCCACCGTTTCCAACTGGCTCAAAACAGTTTTCTGACAATTTTGGAAATTTACTATTTTTAGTAGTTTTAACTTCCGGGGCCATTTTGAGGGCCTAAATGAAGGTTTTTTGAGATCGGGATCCTCAATAATAAACCAAGGTAGGATTGATCCCACAAAATGAATCTCCTCACAGATATGTTTTCAACAGGCCATCAGACGCCTAAAATGAAGATCGTATGCAAAAGTTACGACCTCGAGAAGTTGATGTTCTAACTTACCCAAACGGGGCCCACATGAATTTTGGAGATTCATCTCCTAGGGTTAGGTTTTTGGATGTCTAGGGTTTTTGGCATTCTTTTTTATTG